>JAOYMU010000252.1:80728925-80740509 GCA_025802295.1 Psammodynastes pulverulentus | reverse complement strand
CCCGAATACACCAAGACTTGCATACCTATACCCGTGAAAATCTACGAAAACATATATATGTATGTATGTATGTATGTATGTATGTATGTATGTATGTATGTATGTGTATATACATACACATGTGTACATATATATATGTGTGTGTGTGTGTGTGTGTGTGTGTGTGTAGTGTGTGTGTGTATGTAACAAATCTTATATGTTTCATTTTGCACGAAGACAAAAATTAAAAGAACAAAAGTTTTTCCTGATTCCATATATGTACATTATATGTACATTACGTGCTACTTTATTTATTTGATCCCATAGCCCACAATTTCTCATTGGATCATCCTCATGTTGAAAAAAAAATAGAATTGAACTCTACATGGGTATTCTGAGGGAAGACCCAATTTGCAATTGCTTCCAGAAAGAGCACAATCTCACTCGGATTATATAAACTGCAAATTTTGCTAAAGAAGCTTGATAGAGCATCCACTGTTAAAAATGATTCCTATATTACAATGTCACAACAAACAACTTGAGAAAAGCTAGAAATGGGCTTGCCGTGATATTATATAGAATGCAATATAGAACAATAAGGTGAGCCAGGTTCATAGTATAAATGGTATTTCCAGGAGCTATAAAATTTGCTCTAGCCAAAAGAACTCCAGAAATGACTGTTCATGAACTTAGGCTACAATGTATTAAAACACTGACATGTTTTTAATCTAACCTTTTCCTCCTTCCTACACAGTTGTTTTACCAGCTGCAGGGAGACATGTGCCTAAAGATAATAGAAAATGGAAAACACAAGGATATCCACATTAAAGAAGGAAAGGTAAAGATAGGTTTGCGCATAAACTAGCTAGCAAATCTCAAGCTATAATTCTAGTATATCCCCCTTTGGTATATATTTTCATATAATAATTTATTTAATAATTACATGAGACAGTTCAGTAAATTTTCCATTTCCCACTTTGGTAGCACATCATGCAAAAAAAATTTTTTTAAAAACTGAAAAATGTTAAAGTCTATATTATTATTATTATCATTATTGTGCCACTACATCATGATATAATTTTAATTAGCTATTCTAAGAACTTTTTCACAAGTGCTGTTACAAAGATAACAGAAGAGCTGAAGGTACTGAAGCTAGAACCAGTACTTAGACCATTCAGAATCATTATATAAACCCGAGGAGATATTTTCAAGAAAAAAAATGTTTTCAAGGTTTTCAATAAAAGATTGGACAAGTATTTGTCCAGGATGCTAAAAGATCTCCTGCCTTGGATAGGGGTTCTACTAGAAAACCTCCATCTTCTAGCCCTATGATTCTATAATTCTGATTCTGAAGGTTAGGCAAAGCCTTTTGCCTCAACACTGAAGGAAGAAAAGAACTAAAATTTAAACCCCTGGTGAAAACATACAGTTTCCAAGTTTCTGTATTTTACTGTTTCCAGGTTTCTGTTTCTGTATTTACTCTAGGCTATCTTTAAAGACATCTGTATAGTTTTTTTTCTTTGATCTCATCCACCTACATGTGGCTTGATGGGAGAGTTGAGATTTATTGCCATGCCTGGTATGTGAACTCTTTCATCAGGTATCTTTCATTCTGTACCTGTGGGTTTAATTTCTTTTTCCTATGTAAATAATTTGGACATGCTGTCTTCTGTCCATTATCACACAGTTTTCCAGGTGCTTATAGATTGATCTCATTATAATTTGCTCTACAGCTTCCTAATTATCGATGTCAGTCTAATATAATTCTAGTTCCCCGGATTCCCATTCCACCCTTCTTTGATTATATTTTCTGTCCTCCAATCATCTGGACTTCATCAGTTGCAAAGGTTCCTCCAGCCCATCAATTAATTCCCATAATCCTCTTGTATCTAAGAATTCTTTTGAATATATCCATGGAAGCTTTTTTTTCTATTTTTAGTTTATTATGACCTTTTGTTTTTTATATGCCCTCTTTACAATGCTGGGTTATTTTTAAGTATACTTTCATGGTGACCTAACTCTTTCAGTTTTCCTTTTTTATTTTCACATCTTCACTAAGCATTTAGAGTTTATTTGTTGGCTTAAATGTTCTTTCATTTTCTTTTCTTATTGGAAATTTTAGAATAGTTCAACAAGCCTTTCATTTGAATTAATGCTAGATGTTGGATAGTTTATTAGACTACTTTACAACAGCATTTCTTTTTTTCTAAAGATACAAGTCTTATCTGAGGTTGTTACTTCAGAGATTTAGTCCTCTGAAGGACTAAAATACTAAGTCTCCTCAGTATTAATTTTAAAGCCTTATCAAGTAGTGGCATTTTACTAATCCTTATGAACTACAACTAATTTCATGCCAATAGCCTGTCAACTACATAACTCAATATGGTCCCAGAAACCCACTATCATTTTCAAGGCCTGTTATACCCTTATTTCCCTTCTTCCATGTACAACAGGATGGATGTGAATAACTGTTGAGCAGCCATAGTGTTAATTTTTAATTCTTTGGCAATATCTTTCACCCAACTTGGATTAGTAGGAAGGAATAAGTCTTCAAATTATTCTGTCATGATTGTAAACCATAGTCTGCCAGATACCTTTTAAAAGCTTATGGATGAGATCAGTAGACAGTTTCTCCTGTTTTGTCATGAGTTCACAGATTCCCAGTTGAAAGTATGGCTGAGTCTGTCCATACATTGTGAAATTAAGGAGTTTTCATCATGCCTTCTGATTGCTAGTTGGTATTCCTGGATGTGCTCTGCTAGATTTCTAGCTGTTTGTCCTACATAGTGACTGTTACATTCCTTACGCTGTATATTGTATCTGACTTACTGTTTTTTTTTCTTCTGGAGCTACTGGACTTTTTGGTTTACTTAGGATGTTTTGGAGGGATTTAGTTGCATGTGTGCTATGGTGATTCCACATGGTTGTAATAGTCTGTTGTTGGTTTCTGAGATGTTTTTGATGTTTGGCAGTGTTATTCTTTTCACAGCTTGTGTCAGTTGAGTTATAGTAGGTTGGGTGGTCAAGCACTTTTTGATATGTTGTATGGATTTCCATTTCGTTGGAACACATTGTAGAGATGCTTTGTTTCCATTTGTTCAGGGCTGCTGCAGAGTGTTTATAGTTCTCTAAATAATGTTCTTACACAGCTTCTCTTGTGGGAGGTTGGGTTGTTACTTTGATAATGGAGCACTTGGTGGTGTGGATAGTTTTTTTGATAGACTTGTGTTTCTAATTTGCCATCCACTGATGAGGGTATCTAGGAAAGGGAGTGTGTTATTGTTTTCTTCTTCCCTTGGGAGAAAATAGTTTCTCTACTTCCCCAGAAGCTCAAAGCCAATATTCTCTGCAATATAATTTCCTGAGTTCCCGGTTGGCAGAATATATTTTATGTCTTTTGTTCTTAATTATTACTCTTTGACAACTGTTTGTTACTTTGATTATTTTTTTCTTATGTAGAGTTGCTTCTACTGTTAGCTTTTGCTGCAGGGTCTCTTTTGCTTGCCCTAATCAAATTTTTACTTTCTCATAAACTGCACCTTGACAATTCTCTCTTCCAATTCTCAATTTTTTATTCGAGCATTGCTACAAGTTTGTAGCTTTTGTAATAGATGTCAGGTTATTGTCATGAAAGAACACAAACGTGTCAAAAGCACTGCAAGTCACAATTATAGAGCCATATTCTGTTTATCTTCACTTCTGTTTCTTAAGGCACTGTCATTAGAAAAGCATTTATTTCTTCTTGTTCCTTTCTTAGGCCCTCAGATTAAGCTAATGTCCATTTTCCTCTTAGAAGGAAAAATTCAACAATAGACATTCAACTCTTTTGCTAGAAACCTAAAAACTTAGCTCACTTGCTAAGTTTTCTTTCTCATAACTACCTTATATTCTTTCTACATTCTCTGTACAAGGTCTGCTTCCTCAGCAGGAAGCAGCCATTCAGTCCTACACAGTGGGCAATCAACAGCATCAGAACACACTCCTTTGAGCCAGCAATTGTTCAAGAGGTGAACTTTTCATTCTGCACAGCTGAGCATGTAAGTCTCACAGAAAGCATGATTCTTCTGTCTCATCCTGTTGAGCCTTTCAAGCTAGACCATAACTAGGAAATAAAAGTCATGAATGCTAATAGTGTTTTTATTATAATGTTACAACTGGTTTGAATGTATTTCCCCACCTTCCTTTATCCTCATGAGAATTAGGGAGGAGGGTCTTGTCTGCTCTAGACTTGGATTTCTTTTATCTGACTGTTATCTTGGTAGGGGCTCTTCCTGCTGTTCCTCAAGGTTGTTCTTCCCATTACATTTCCTCCTATTGCTAAACTTCTATTCAATCTCTCAAGGCATTCAAGGAAAAGTAGAATGGGAGAACAAAGACCAACTGAGATGACAGAGAAGATGTAACCAAACCTCCTGCTGTTGCTACATGTTTCAACTTTAATTTTGTTCTTAGATGTTTCTTTTACCAGCCAGGATTCCACATTCTCCACAAAGGTATGCAAACTCTGTGGGACTGGTCGTTGAAAGGAGAAGATTAGAAACAGAAACTGATGGACTGAGGTGAGATATCGTTTTGTTATAAATCTGGTTTTATCATTATAAGCCACTCTGACAGGTGCTAGAGTTGAAAAATAATCTAAACTCTTTACCTCTGCTAATAAATTATATGGGCATGTGGACAGTGCTATGCCGTGGGAGATGCTCTTGGGTCGCTAGGATCAAAATTTATGTATTGTATATTTAATTCAACAGAAGAGTAGAAACTGTGCTTAGTCACCCATGCCCTGCTCATCTTCTGTTTGATCTTGGACTATTGCAATATGCGCTATATGGAGCTACCTTTGAAAAATATCTGGAAGCTTGTAGCTGCATGAGCAATCATGGGCACCCAAAGAATGGCATATGTAATACCTTTGTTGTGTGAGCAGCTTTGGGTGCCAGTTAGCTTTTGGGTCCAATTCAAGCTGTTGGTTATGATTTTTTAAAACCTTACATGCCATGGGGCAGGCTACCTATGGTACTGTCTAATCCCACCCCCCATCCCCTCAGCCTGTCCTCCCAGGTCAGACAAGGAAGGTATGTTGCAGACCCTTTTACTATTTAGGGATAATCTACTGTTGCCCCTGCCCTTTGGAATATTCTCCCCAAAGGTTCAAAATAGCCACCTAATGTCATGACATTTCAAAAATATCTAAAGACCTGGCTCTGCCATCTTGCTTGTGGTTCACAGAACAGCATTCAGCAGTGAGGTTGGTTAGCACTCTGAAAGCCCCTCCCTTTTAATTAGCTTTTTATGTCACATTTTTTTACCCTGCTTTAAATTTTCAGTTTTTAAATTTATATTCAGTTGTTATGTTTTTAACATATTTTTAACATTTTATTTATTCATCCCAAAGTCCAGGGAGATAAGTGGTTTCTAAATATGATGAACAAATTTAAATAAATAAAGAAGTTCTGAAAACTATAATATATTAGTGGATTTGGGTCCAGTGTTGTATGCAATTGAACGGAGCATATTTGGATGTTTGGAGTATATTCTCTTTCTCAGATTACAAGCATTCAGACTTTGATGGGCATTACGAAGCTTAAAATATTCAGAAATCCAGTACTGGAGAAAATGGCATATTTCTCTCTTTATGTAGTTTTTATCAATGCTGAGTTAAAGGAAGATATATGTGGTGGCACAAAATCAAGTGCATTTGATTTTAATGCAACTGGAGGGAGTAGGATTCATAATCCTCGCCCATCTGTCACTTCCTTGGAGGAAATTATAGCACTTCCTATCATGAGGAAAAACATTCATTCTTGAGATCATGGATTTGCTGCCATATAATTATAGTTATCTAATGAGTTAAATTTAATCTAATTTAGGGGGCTGGAGACTAAAACATATGAAGAACAGTTGCAGGAATTGGGTATGGCTAGTCTAATGAAAAGAATGACTAGGGGTGTCATGATAGCAGTGTTCCAATATTTGAGGAGCTCCCACTATGGGGGGGGGGGTGTCAACCTATTCTCCAAAGCAACTGGAGGCAAGACAAGAAGCAATGGGTGGAAACTAAGGAGAAGAGCAACCTAGAACTAAGGAGAAATTTCCTGACAGTAAGAATAATCAACCAGTGGAATGGCTTGCCTTCAGAAGTTGTAGATGCTCCATCACTGGAAGTTTTCAAGAGACTGCATAGCCATTTGTCTAAAATGATATAGAATCTCCTGCTTGAGTAGGGAATTGGACTAGAAGACTTCCAAGTCCTTTCCAACTCTGTTATTCTATTAGTCTGTTACAAACTTCTGTTAATTTCATTTGATATATAGCCAGTTTTCCATCCTTTCAGGCTTGTCTGAATTAAATTCAAAGCATTATACACTTATTTTTCATGTTTATGACAAAATACATTATTTTTAAGAACAAATTATCCTCTCTTTTCTATATTAAAGATATTCTATATTTATTCAGAAATCTACACGATTTATATTCTCTTTTTTCTCAGATATTATGTTGGAGAATCAACAGATGTCCTATTTGAAAGATGGTTTTACTGTGAGGATCTTGGCATACAACTTATTCCAATAATTCAAGAGTAAGTCTTTTTCAGGTTAAGCTTGATTCCTGGGACTTCTGGGAAGATCTATGTGGGTTTCTTGGCCACGACAAAAAGGGCTACCCATTATTTTCTGTTTTTTCCTGAAATTTCTTTGAAATTTCTGATGTTCAAGTCTAATCAGGTTCCACATTGTATAAACTATTTAAGATCACCTACCACATAGCTGAAACCATTTCATTATATAGATTAACAGTTGGGCTTGATTTACAGCATTACTACAGTATGTACTGGAACTACCATTATAATAATACTGGCACTTGTTTTAAAGTAGTTTGTTGTTTCAGGAGTATTAGAAAAAGGGGATGAAGTTTTATTTCTCAATGATCTTGTCTAATTGTGCTTTGTATGACCATAGGTAATGTGTGTGAACCATGTATTTTGTTCCTAATTGTTTGTTCAATTAGGAATACATACAGTATAGCATACAGTTTATTTTTCTATATGTCTCATTTTAAGTCTAAAGCCACACTAATAAAATACCTGAACTATATCATCATATAATATCAGTATCAATTCTTTGAGAGATGTGCCTTAGATGATCTACATGGCACCAGAAATAATCTACAATGTGGTATCCATAATCTTGGAAGAATCCTACATTTTGTCAAAATACAATAAACTTAACATGGAGCAACTTGGAAATGAGTATAACAAACATCCGTAAAGCTTGAATATAAATATCTATATCCTATGTATTAATTTAATCAATCAAAGGGATTCCACTGTTAGTTCAATGGTTTGTCTCTATACAATCTGAAGTGAGAGAAGATGGATTTTAGAATTGTTAACCTTTTTTATTTCAGATTTTTCAGTTCAATGGAGTATCAAACTGGAAAACCCAATCCAGGTGATGTAAAATGACTTTGGAACTAAAATAATTTTTCATCCAGCAAACAATAATAATTTTAAAGCTTAAGTAATTTTATTTTTCTTGCATTCTTATCATTTGCTTTCTTTTCATATTCCTCTAAATTGAATTAATATTGCATGGGAAAAGTTGCCTTTTTTCTCTATTCAGTAATGAAATATGTGCCAGAGAAAGAGAGAATGATTAATTATTTTCCAAGCTAAACTCAGCAGGAAGATTGAGATCTCCAGTTGTCCAAGCCACAGTCATCATTATGTCTGAGTCCCAAACAGCAGGGGAATTCTCCATGCTCCATACATTTGCAAAAACAGTGATTATACTATTCCTGCAAAATTCTACTTTGATTTCTCTATCCATCACCAAAGAGAATGGGCTTTATTTTTGCCCTCTTTCTATACCTTCCCTTTTCAACCAATCTACTTAACGTTAGCTTAAAAGAATGGTGAGTTCTCTCCTCTTTAGGTCCTTAAAGATCTGTAAGGTCCTCTTTAGATAGCCATTTTTGGGGAATGGCTATCATACATTGGGCATGGAGTAGCTTGGGTCATGGGTGGGCAGAGGATAAGTTGGAAACTTCTGGTTGACTTCTGAGTGATTTGAAATACGCTGGCAAATATTTAATTCTTAAATCATTAATGAAAGGAAAAGCATGAGACATCCTCCTATTAAAGTAGGAAGACTACTACTATAGAGTAGCCATAGCCTGCATACCGTTCCACTTTTCTCCATGGCCACTTGTGCCTGGTTCCTTCCAGATGTATTTGTACATATTTGGTGACAGCGGTCTTCTCACACTTCTCACACTCTGAAGAGATTTTCAGCATTGCACTTTGTCCAAGGACCTCCTTAGAGAGAGATATTTGGCCTGAAGGGAGACAGACAGTGCAAGGTCTTCTGAGCTTACCAAGAATGTATTAACTGAAGTAAAGCCTTAGAGTCACAGCATTGTTCTACTCTCCTAACATATCTCCTTCACATCCTTATGAACGCTTGGACTGATACTGGATAGGTATCAGTGGAATGCTAATATATCTCCAGACACTTCTCTTTGTGCTTGGAAGATTTTCTGTCCTACCTGATTATAAAAATGTCTATCTGCTGCTTTGTTTGAAAATGTTACTACTTCTGATTCCCCACAACCTCAACAAAAGAACAAAGGGACGATTATGTACTGTAGTTTTAGTGGGCATTGTGTGTATGAACATGTTTCTCTTTTACCTAACTGCTATTGTGAGAACACTCACAGCATGTTTCATACGATCCTAGCAGCCTTGGAAGTTTAAGAAAATCTAGATTCATTTTGGGAACTGGAAAATTTTGGGAAACAGTTGTATTTCAATAGCAAACAGCATGCTTGACTTCTAAAGATATCCAATTTTCCATAGCATTTTGAGCAAGTGTACTGCTGCCTTTTTGACAATTTATATAGTGAAAGTATGAGTGCAGTTTAGCATTAAAAATAGAAATCAAAGAATATATTATAGAATAACATAGTTGGAAGGGACCTTTGAAGTCTAGTCAACCCCCTGCTTGATCAGGAGACCCAATACTATTCTGGACAAATGGTTGTCCAATCTCTTTTTGAAGGCCTCCAGTGAAGCACCTACAACTTCCGGAGGCAAGCTGTTCCACATATTAATTGTTCTCACTGTCAGGAAGTTTCTCCTTAATTCTAGGATGGATCTCTCTTTAATAATCTTTTATCCACTACTTTTTGTCCTGCTTTAAATGTTTTGTATTATAGATTGAGCCTCTTCTCTGTGACACCGCTCAAGTATTGGAAGACTGCTATCATGTCATCCTTAGTCCTTCTCTTTGCTAGACTAGATATACCTAGTTACCATAACCATTCATCATACAGTTTAGCCTCCAGACCCCTAATCTCTCGTCTGAAAATATTTAGCATCCCAGATTAGGACTTCTACTTCTGTGTTTTTATTGTAAATTATTTTAGATTTTGACTGTGTTGTAATTGATTTTTTTCCCAAAACAATCATGTCATTACAAAATACAAATAATACATTGTAGAATACAAATAAAGCTAAGTACATAAAATGAATTTTGTAGGGCATAATACTCCTCTAAAGGCTTTTGCAAAGTCCCCACCCAGCCCACCGCTGGAATAAATAAAAACTCAAAATAGTAATATAATAAAAATGAGAGGGTGCACCCAGCAACAGATTATTGACCTTATGGATTGTGCATTGTGATGTGAATCATAATTCTTTGTCCTAACTTCCATATATAAACTGGTTTTTGCTTTACTTCCATCAGTTTTCAGTCACCAACCTTCCTATATATTGAATAAGAAATTATCTTAGGAAAAATAAGTTGCAGCAATTAGGCAGTGTTATTACACCATAATAGCAGAAACTTCGCAATAGGCTGAAAACAAACACGATATCATTCCCCACCCACACCCCACCCAGCCAATTATACTACTGAAATTAGAAGCGGATGTTGTTAATGAACATTTGGGATACCACTGAGATACTCAATATTTTTCTGCATCATGTTTGGGCCATTATCGAAAGAGCATCCCAAGGACTTATTGTGAAAGCACTCCCATGGCTTTTGAGGAGTAAAAAGTGTGTGGGAACTGGGAGTTTATCTTTGCTCTAACAGAATGTTGCAGTTAATTTCATTAGGCATCGAACTGAAGATTTCAGAAGAGAATTTAAAGCGCCCGCTGATTTTTCAGACAGTTTGAATACAAACAGAAGATATAGTATATTGCATTTACAAGGGTGATAACCAATTCTGTTCCACAGAGAGAAATGAGCCTCCAAAATGTTCCTGAGTAGTATGGGGGAATATGGAAATGGACTGTATTATGCAGCATGATAATTTAAAATATTTGAAAGGGGGAGTTCCGCAACAAAGTGAATAATGGATGAATGAATGGGACATCTGTTATAAATATAAAAGGCACAAGAGAGTGGACAGGTTTCTCTATTCTCTTAGTATCAAAGAAAAGAGTTAAAAGCTAATACTCATTTACATTGGTTGGGGCTCAGCTCTATTCTAAATTGGTTCATAAATTTCCTGAAAATGTAAGTTGGTATGAATCGGCTCCAACACACAATTGATAACAGTACTCCCCAAGTAACAAAACACACTGAATCATCTATTGTTGTTTTTTTAAATGCACTTCAGCCATTAAAGAAAGAAAACCAGTTTGTGTACAGCAGCATTTAGAGCACAAGTTTTGGAAAATAATATTTAATTTTTCAACCTATTCTGTTTCCAGAGCTGTGCTATATAATAAGAGTCACACCCACTTGGAAAAAGCATGGAATGTTAGAATTGGAAGGAAATTTGGAGATTGGCTAGACCAGCTCCCTGTCCCATGATGGAACCTACTATTACACCATTCCCAAAAGGAGGTTATTCAGCCTCTGTTTAAATAGGCTGTTTATATAGGCTGAGAAAAGAAAGGCCCACCAAAGACAATTTGCTACATTGCTGAACTGCTTTTATTAGGAAATTCTTTATGCTGTCAAATTGAAGTTGAAATCTGCTTCTCTTTAATGTATACATATTTCTTACATTCTGTAAAAACACTAAACAATTCTAATATATATCTGAGATATGTGTGTATGTGTGTATAATGTGTGTGTATACACACACACATACACACGTACACACGTACACACACACACACACACACACACACACACACACACACACATACACACATATATAATGAAGGGGAACCTACTACTTCTCATACTAGATACTATTAAACTACTTTCAATGAGGGGTCCAGAGGTGGTATTCTACCGGTTCGCACCAGTTTGGGTGAACCGGTGGCAAAAGAAGCTGCCATTCGGGCAAACCAGTAGCAAAAAAAATGGCTACCAGTTCAACTGAACTGGTAGCTAAAAAAACTCTGATGATCAGCTGAGAGGATCAAAGAGTCCTCTCAGCTGATCAGCGTGTGCATGTGCAGAAGGGGCACGTGGGTGCGGAAGGGGAGAGCGCACACACACTCAGCGAACTGGTGGCAACACTGGAAGGAACCCATCACTGGAGGGGTCCTTGGTGCTCTCTGAGCTGGATTGTTTTCTTGCAGATGTTTCATTACCCAATTAATTCTAGCACTGATGGTGTTATCTAGTTTGGTTAATGAA
>JAOYMU010000252.1:80701452-80711892 GCA_025802295.1 Psammodynastes pulverulentus | reverse complement strand
TGCATAGCTGTGTAAAAGAAAAAAATTCTGATATAATTTTATCTGCAAAGATAATTGAAAATTCTACTTATTGTAAGACATATATTTGTTCATTTTTGACCAATAAAACTTTTATAAAAGAAAAAGAAACATGGTGTTTCTTAAGTATTGTGTTTAAAACTTCAGCATATCTAGTTAGTACACTGTCTATGGAACCTGTGACAAATGGCCATTTCAAACATTTAATAAGATATGCACATTGTAATGTACAATGAGGTTGAGAAATGAAGAACAAATGGCAATTTATATCATTATGTCCCATTTCTTTAGGCCATCCTTCCTGAATCTGATATCTCCATCAGTGAGATTACAACTCCTAGGATTTATAATTGTGCATTCTGGAAGTTATTGTCCCAATATCTTTGAAGGCTTCCAAATTTCAGAGGCTGCTTTGAGTGCACATTTGGGCAATAAGTGATCTACCTACAGCTTGAACAAAAAAAGTACTCATCCAGGGCAGAGAACGACTGATATTAGCTTTGGCATTGTACTGTAAAATGACACAAAAGTCTGTCAATACAGAAGATTGTGAAACTGCAGTTCTCTGCCAATTTCATTGAATAAGCTTCTGTCATGGTGAAGGTTGCTTTGATGCTCTTCCAATAAAAGTCTGGAAGTTTGCCAGTGCCCACGTCTCCAGTTAATTAACAACATTGAGGTAATTTTCCTTCATATCATTAAAACTAAATTGGAGAACCAAGCAAAAGCCTAGTAATCACCATTGTAAGAAAAAAGAACAATTTTAGTAAATCTAAATATTATCCTTGAACTTAGCATTGTTTTTATACCTTTATAAATGATGGTGGCGGTACAGATTCCTTTACGGTTAGTTCTGCAGGTCTTCATATCACAGACTTTCAACTTGTTAGGTAGGCACTGGGCACATATAAGGGCATCTGCTTTAAAAGATAATTTTTTTCAGTATTTTAATTACATAACATTAGATATAACTGTGTTCAGGTTTTATAGCTTGTAGGACATTGTATGCCCAGAAACAAAGAAATCCTTTACATCAGGAATGGCATAGGTTTAATGTGCACAAGTCATCATTTATAACATGCTGAAGCTATTCAGATAACTGATTTGCCTGCTAACAGAATGAAGCCATCATTCTGGATACTGAGTGCTGAACAACCATATAGCACTGGCTCTAGAGGTATGCAAGCTTTCACTCATTGAGTTCTGATCCAATCTGATCCAATCAAGTTCCCTTGATTCATTGCACATTCCTTTAGCTGAAGCTGTTTGGAATTGCCAAAAACAAGGTAAAATAAATTTAACAAACAAAATGAAACAAAAATGTGGCCATTTCTGTTGAACTTTACAAGTATCAAGGAGGTGCAGACATGGAGGTTTGCATAAAACTTTGAATTTTGCACAATAAACTGTTAAAAATAAACTATCCAAAATGAAAAATAAATAGCATCTTGTGTAAATCATCAGGGTTGCAATTGCATTGACAAAGTATGTGCTATAAACATATCTACTGAACTTTCATACATACTTCAGTTTTTATACAAAAAGTGCATTTATTTTGGTTTCAGACTAGTTGGCAATGGGACAAAGGAGAAGGATGTGGGTGTTTATATAAAATTAGTCAGTGGGCTGAAAGATGAAATGAAGGACAAATTTCGTATATTTTCTCATTTGCAAGGAAGAAAGACTGTTATAGCTTTCTGTTTCAATTACATGTAGAGGCCATACAGAAAATTTTAGTGCAGGTGAACTGGGAGAAGGGACAGTACATGGAGGGGAAAAGACTGGTCCTGTATTGTAAGCAACCTTTTATAATATCAATCTTTCCCTTTAAACAACACATGAAAAAATGTTTATACCTCTAATAACTCTGTCCCACTGGTATTCTGGGGCTTTCAAACAAATATAGTTTAATATTATCTTTCTAACACTATGCAGTTTTTGCCCTTTCTCTGTGACAGACATACAAAAAAACTTATAACAACAAAATAGCAATTTGCCACAAAATAGGAAGGAGGAAGAAAAGTGGCTGCATTCAAAATCAACTTTTTAACATGAAAAGATCTGCACGTTTCCAGTTTGAAATTCACCATGTATCATGCTTACCAAATGATCTGCTACATCAACAGATTAAATCTGTCTTGGTTAAAATGTAGATCATTTCAAATAGTGTTAGATGGGTTCAGATTTTAAAGCTGCTTTCACCAAAAGCAAACACCAACAAAAAGAAAAACCCACATTAGGTTTAATTTCTCTTGTATGGTGTATGAATCTGCAAATGTCATTCTTCTGTGTCAAATAATTATAATAAAAATATTATAGGCATTGCTTAAATACATTCTGATATAAGACTCTGAACTGAGATGAAATGTGCCAACCTAAAGGGTCAAGACAGAAACTTGTCCTATCTGTGCTCCCCAGGATTCACAATTAAAATTACATTACTGAAGCTTCTAACAGATAATAGAAGTATATCAGAGATAGATGAAATAGCACTCATATTGCCTCTTTCATCTCCTTAGTAACATGTATAGGACTTTGCTGGAAAAGTACTCTGTCAGTTATCGCCAAGCTAAACTTTCATTTGAATTGGTTAAAACTCACCAGCATCTGTGAGACAGGAGACTAAGAGGACAAGGATCAGGATCTGACTTATGAGGGACATCTTGCATTCAGAAGAATTTTATAACACAACTTTTTGCTTCCTTAGGAGAATAACTCACATACAATCACTCTTGGGAACATCTGGTTCTCATAAAGTAGTTCATGACTGTGTAAACTGCCCACTCATAACTAGGATCATAATCAAGGTTGGAGTGAAACAGTGAATTGGCAGAGAAACAAATTCTTGAAGGCATTCAAATCCAGAGCTTCAAAGGACTTCACAAATCTGAAGTATGGATTTTCTAAGCCAAGAAAAGCAGCTGCAGTCAATGTTTGATGTATATGTCAACTGCATGTAATGTTTAAAGAATGCTCAGATAATAATCCATACATTTCTTTAATCTTCTCACTATGTACCAAATACAAGAACATTCTGCTGATTTTTTTCCTCCTGTTTCCTGTTCTGCACTCTATAATTTGATATCATTCCCCCTTGATCTCTCACATAGACAACATAGCAACTGAACATATAGAATCTTCATTGAAACTGTCTATTATGAAGGTCTATAAAGTAAATCATTATCTGATGAATATTCTCTCTGTGTGTGTGTGGGTGTATTCATGCCTATATGTATTCCACAGGTCTAGGCTGAAAGGAGTTGAAAGAGTAAAGTTGGCTTGCATAGCAAGTGTCTTTAGGTTAACTTTTATGTCTGTGGAGATTCTTAATCATCTAGGTGATAGCTGACTGAAAGGTGCTTTTTTTTTTCTTCAAAAGGCAACTGAATTGGTTTGGGGGTTTTTTTGAGGGAAGAAAAAGTAGAAAACATTTCACTTCTCCTCCAAGAAACTTCCATCAGTTCTGATGGAGGGGGGATGGAAGAATAGGTACTGACAATTGAGACTGGATGGTGGGGGAAATCTTTCCTTGATCAATTTCCATCCATTATTTCTTGTCTGGCCTACAGGTGCTTTAGAAAACACCTTGACCACTTCCTCTCATGGCAGCCCCTCAAATACTGGAAAACTATCATGTCTTCCCTGGTCCTTCTCTTCACTAGGCTAGCCATGCCCAGTTCCTCAGTTCTTCATATGTTTTAGTCTCCAGTCCCCTAATCATCCTAGTTGCTCTTCTCTACTTTTTCTAGAGTCTCAACATCCTTTTTATAGTGTGGTGACCAAAACTGGATGCAGTATTCTAGGTGTGGTCTCGCTAAGAGTGTTTATAGAGTGTTATTAGTACCTCACTTGATCTTGAGTGTATCCCTCTGTAAATGCAATTTAGGGTTGCATTAGCTTTTTGGGCAGCTGCTGTACACTGCTGGCTCATATTTAGCTGGTTGTCCACTAACAGTCCAAGATCCCTCTCACAGTTACTGCTATTAAGTCTGTTTTCACCCAGTCTATATGTGTACCTTTGGTTTTTCTTGCCTAAGTGTAGGACTTTACTTTTCTCTATGTTGAATTTCATTTTGTTAGATACAGCCCAATGTTCTACTCTGTCAAGATCCATCTGGATTTTGAGCCTATCTTCTAGTGTGTTAGCTATTCCTGCCAGCTTAGTATCATCTGCAAATTTGGTAAGTTCCCCTTCTATTTTCTCATCTAAGTCGTTAATGAAGAAATTGAAGAGTTCTGGGCCTAAGATGGATAGGTTCTGATAAGATGGTGGAGGGGATGGAAAGATTGTATTTCTTTGCAGTCATCTGGTCGTTAGCACTCTCTGAGAGTTGTTGAGGCCATTGGTGGTTTATCTATGTGCTCAAGATCACCTGAATCAGGGTGCAATTGGTTGTGAAATCTTCTTGGAACTTCTGCAAGAGCTACGTTGTAAACTGACTTTTATGTTCTATGTTTGACTTTTATGTTCTATGTTTGTTTATCAAAGCTTCTGAATGTTTAGAGAATATATCCAGTCTCCTGGCATTTCAGAAGAAAATGAATAAGAAGCCAACAACATTACAAGACTATTGACAGAACAGTCAATAGAAAGAATAGTGGGTATAATGGAGGTTGGGGAAAGGGTATTGGAAGGAAGATAACAGAAATGCATTTTGTTCATGGTCTTACAATTTGAATAATTCCCTGATTGTCTTATTGACTCGTGGCTGGATTTCATTTGAAGTTTCCGCCCATGCGTTCCCACAGTGTTATAATGTATCATGGAAAGTATAAAACCAAAATTCAGTGTTGCTTTTCTGGGAATAATATTGACACTTGCTTGGTGCCTGCCAGTCTCTAGGCTGCATCTGAAATATATGTTAGAAAATAGAAATGTGTGAACCCAGCTCTTGCTTTGGAAATATGTTTTTCTGCCAGAATTGGGGAAAAAAAGTCCATACAATTCTTTATTCTTTATTGGCCAAGTGCGATTGGACACACACAGAGTTTGTCTTTGGTGCATAAGGTCTCAATGTACATACAACAACAAAGTGAGAGGTTATATATCATAGATCATAGTTACAATCATTAATCATAATGATTAATACAGGAACAAGGATAAATCATAGATGCCAATAGGAGGAGGCAATAGGAAAGAGTATAAAAAAAGCATGGTAAGTGGAATAATGGTGGATATATGGAGTATCCAGAGGGATAAAACAATGGGAGAGAGCATCCCAATTCATTAGCATTTGGAGAAAACCATACATTTTGACTAGCCATGCAGAATACATATATTTTTATGTAGTTTGTACTCTAGGAAGCAAAGGGAAGGCTGCATATGCTCTGTCCCAGATAACATGACTGTCCAGGAAGACAGAGGAGGGCTTAGAGTAGCATTTGCCAACACTCCAAGTGTGTTTCTCTATTGTGTTTCCCATAGGGATCTATTTTTCATAGCCTGATCTACCCCATCTTCAAACTCAACATTGCTTTTTCTGACTGCTACTCCCATTTCAAATTTGGTCCTATAATACATTCAAGATAATTTTCATCATTGCTGTGCTCTATTTCTGTAGAGATGTAGTTATTTCTTATATATAGTGCAACACCACCTCCTCTTTTATTTGGTCTATTTCTTTTAAATAATTTAAATCCCTCTAGCTGTATGTTCCATTTGTGGGTTTCATTCCACCAAGTTTCTGTAATGTCAACGATATCATATCTGCCTTCATTTATTTGAATTTCTAATTCACCATTTATTCCTCATACTCTCTGTGCATTGGTGTATAGACATTTGAGTCCATTTTGATTGACCCTGTGTTTACTGTCTACATAACCTGTGTTGTGCCTGCCTGCCCCTACTTTCTTGCCACCTGTTTGATTAGTGCACATGGTATGGCACTCACTATTAAATGCTTGGTTTTTCTTGACAGCAAGGTTTATAATCTTAGCTGCACAAACATCTATGTTACATACACTGATAACCCTATTAATTTTAGATTGCTGGGGAAAGAAATGTTCTATATCAATTAATTATCTGTCCCTGCTGTTCAGTTTAAATGTTTATCCAGAAAATCTGTGAATTTAATGCCAGGTAACTCAGTCCCTTTCTTTGATGGATGCAAACCATTTCTTTGGACAGTTTTTCATTGGACCAGTTGCAGACATCATGACTAATAAAACCAAAGCCTTCCCTTTTACCCCACTCCTTTAGCCACACATTAAACTCAGCTACATGCTGGCCTTTCCCTGTTTGTTCCTTATATACTGGTAAAACCTCTGAAAAGATAAGCCTACAACCCATACTACTAAGTTCATACTCCAAGCTCTGAAAATCATTCTGCACAGAAAGTACATCCTTTTGGGACAGATCATTTGTGCCAAGATGTATAATAGCATCAACATTCTTGACTATCTTAAGAATACGCCTCTTGTCTCTGTTGGCAGTAGCACCTGGCAGACATATAATGCAATAGCAGACAAATTGTGTAAAACAAAGCACATTATGGTTAATGTTTACATACTTTGGTTATATATTTAAACTTTTTCAGATTTGTTATTATTGTTGTAAAAATTCAGCCTGCCATAATACAATCATACACAATTTGACTTTTATTGTTGGTGCTTCTACGGACCTACAGCTGATAGTGTGTTTATACAGAATACAGAATAACAGAGTTAGAAGTGACCTTGGAAGTCTTCCATTGGTTAATTGTTCTCACTGTCAGGAAATTTCTCACTAGGTTTCCCATAGTAATAGTTCCTCTTCCTCTGTCTTTCCTCTTATAAACTATACATGTTTGCATTCTTTTGTAATGTATTTCTGCTTTAAAGTAGATTTCCAATCAGGTCCTTTGTTGATGCTTCCCAAAATTAATCCCTCTTGAAGAAAGCAGAATAAGAAAATCTAGAGAAATCCTAAATATGGAAATCCTCCTTGTTTAATGTCATGGGTTCCTTCTGAATCACACTGGTGCTGATAGGAACAGTGCAATTATAATTGAACTGATATTTTAAGTATTTTAATCAGTGGTTTGAACTAATCCCATTAGTCTGTGTAAAGCAACCATTCATGTAAATGACTTTGTACGACTCAGTTAGCTTTTTCTCAGGGAATTCTATACCTTGATTCAGACAGCATGACAGAACATGTCAGAGTACTGCTCGAATTAGTCGCGTTTTGGGTTTGGGGGTGTTAAAAATAAAATGGGAGAGATAAAAGGCTCAATCACCTTATGTAAAGCAGATTTTTTTCCCTTCCCTTTGCCATTTAATTAGGGAATAAATGATAAAAACAAAGTTGAGGATAGTTAACCCAACTTGACTTGTAATGTATTTTCTATCTCCCTTCCACACTACACTTAACAGTGCTCATAAAAAAAACCTTGTATTTTTGGCAGGATGTCATTTTAAATATTCCTGGCTTTATAAAAATAGGAGAAGATGTGTGCATAAAGCTATGGTTCAAGTTTGCATTTAGTACTACTGTAATTATCTCCATATTTAAGGAATGCATCTAATTATACTAGGCTTAGTATTTAAAAATGTGTAGAAAGTTGAGTCAAGAAAGAGAAAGACTTAGAATAATCTTATACCATATACCATAATGCACTATAAATTTTATTTACTGAACTTTTTTATTTTTATTTATTTATAATCCTCCTTTTGATTTTGCAAAGCGCCCAAGGTGGCTTACAAAAGAAAGAAGAAAAGAAATCACCATAAACAGGTCAGTATATTCCCAATCAAGAAAAACACAGCATTATAATAAATCAGGTCTTATTTGCAACAGACTATAAATCTGATAGATTAAGGGAATATTCAGATGGTGGTGAAAACATGTAGCACTCAGACAGATTTCTCTGGAGAAAAAGCTTCCAACAACAGTTTCTCTCCCACGTACCCATCATCTTTGGCTCTTCGGATGCAGAGACCAATATCAAGCTCTAATTTTAGGAGGAGGGAGTTGTTTCAACATGAACCATAATCCATGCCTAAAAATTCCTGCTGAGTTTAGCTATCCCCAATGACCCTTTTAAGTCTTTTACATTTCTACGTGCAAGTCCCAATAAAACTAAAATTGTCTTCCTTTCAGAAATGCTAAAATACAGCCTTTTGTGGGAGGAAATACCTCTTCAAAATGCTCCCTTCTGGAAACTTGTCTTTCTCTATCTATTGTGGTCCCAAGCTTTAAAGATGCTGCTTTAATGGTGAACATTTATGCTAAAATGGAACTCTTATACCCAGAGAGATATATGTTAATGGAAGATCTCCTAAACATCCCTGGGTACTAATTAGCTTGGGCCACATGAATGAGTTTCTTCTACAATCAAAACTATAAGGACATTGGACTTTTGATCATGTTATCATTTAAGAAAGATAGGCACTCTCAAGATTCTGAGTAATTGTTCTTGTTTGTGTCCCAAAGGTGCTGTTTCAAAAGGCAAATGTACTTTATTTGTTTTTTTCCTTTTAAAATGTTTTGTTTCTCATCCAAGAAGCTTCTTCAGATCTGGCCAAAATTGAAGAAGCTTCTTGGATGAGAAGCATAATGTTTTCAAGGGGAAAAAAGATCAAGAACATCTAGTTCCCTTTTGAACAGCATCTTTGGGACAACCATGACCTGGATAATTGAGAATCTCAATAGACCTGTGCTGTTTGTGAATGTGTCTAACACAACTGAACTATAACTTGAAATCGGAAAACTGGGGGAAGGAGAAAGGAAACAGAAAAAAAAAACCGAGTGGAAGTGCATGCACATCTGTTGCTGGAGGGAGGATCTTCAGACATTGCAGCTCTCTATAAATTTTCATTGCAGTAGTCTTTATTTTCACAGCACTGATATTCAAACCGAATGCCTTTCTCTGGGAATTCATCAAACTTGCCACATTTTGCTGATGACTTGAGCTTGCAGGACAAGATTTTTTGTTGAAGCTCTCCATCTAAAATGAAGGTGGGGAGAAGAAAGAAAGAAAGTGAGTAATTGTGCTCTATTCTAGTAACAAGCCAAAGAGAGCAAAATAAAAAGCAAATCTCTTTTATATGGAAATTACATTAAAAGCCCAAATTAATAAGGATTTCCATATACTAATCTTGGCAGGTGACACCATCCCACTGCATTTCATTGACCTGAAAAAGCTAAGCAGGATTGGATTTATTTTATTTTATTAAATTTATATGCCTCTCATTTCACCAATAAAGTGACTTATAAGAGATTTTAGGAATTGAATGACATATCAACAGGAAATCCTTGGGTTGTTGATTGTAATTGGAAGCACAAATAAATCTGAAAGAAGACAGGATAAAGTACTTACATATTTATAAAATCAGAAAATTCTGAAGTCGGAAGGAACCACAAGGAACTAATCTAACCTTGAATTATTGCTAAGAAATTGAATTTGGGCAATATGAAAAAGGATGCTTCATGGAATTATGGAGTGAAAAATTGTCATTGAAAAGGCATTGAAAAATTGTTCAATTGATGACTGATACAAAAAAATAAGGGTAAGAAAAGGATATTGTATAATGTGCATGAAAAGAAATAGATCATTTTAATGAAAGACAAAATAGATTTAAATAGATAAAATGCAAAGAGATTTTGATGGAAATCAAAAAATATTCTGGAAATAGGTAAAGAAGGCAAAAAAAAAGCCCTTCAGTAGGGTGAATGGTATTAAAATTTTTAAAAAATGATGCAATCGTTGTGATGAAACTAAAATGAGGGAATATATGAAAAAATGTTACAAATTTGTGTAAGAATGACAATGATATGCTGCTGCAGTATGATTGAAGTAAAGGTTATAAATTTTAGAGTCCCAAAATGATGAAAATTAAGTTATCAGTGCTTTGATAATATTGAAATTTTGTTTATGGAGTGGTGGTATGACTGGTTTAATACGTATGGGAAGACTGGATCTGTGCCTAACAATTAAAAGAAGTTGTTACTGTTCCTCTATACATAGGGAAACGTGCAAAAGTGGTTAACAACAATACAGGCTCATTAGTATGTTAGTGTCAGATAGTTTTGATAGAATTCTGATCAAAGGTTATGAGAGTTGACAATCAACAATATTTGGGAAGTTCAATGCAACTTTATGCAAGCAAGGGGAATTCTTAGAGAAAAGCAAGAAAGGGAGAATGACATTCCATTGTAGAGCTATTAACTGAGACAAAGTATACTGTACAATATAAGGAAGTGGAGACTTTAATTATTTATACAAATATGGAATAGAGGTGTGGTTGCTGAATTCAACAAGGATAGTGCATAATGAAGTAAGCCATGCATACGAATGAATCTATCTATCTATCTATCTATCTATCTATCTATCTATCTATCTATCTATCTATCTATCTATCTTTCATCTATCTATCTTTCATCTATCTATCTATCTATCTATCTATCTATCTATCTATCTATCTATCTATCTATCTATCTAT
>JAOYMU010000252.1:80625638-80644640 GCA_025802295.1 Psammodynastes pulverulentus | reverse complement strand
TTTTTAGAGTCCGCGTCACGTGACGCGTCTCAACCAATCGCGCGCTATTACTTCCGGGGTTTTTTAACGCGACGGGGTGTGTGTGCGTTCCGGCACCTTTTGGTGCCGAAAAAAAGCCCTGCATATGCCTATAAATATACATGTACATAAACATATATACATATGTACATATACACACCATACACATACACACATAAAAAAGACCAAGGAACAGTTAAGAATAAAAGAGATAGTGAAAATGCAAAGTACTCTTTATAGAACTAGAACAATTGATTTAAACAGAATGTATAATGAAATAGTCCATCAAAGACCAAGAGTGGAGTATTTGACAGGCACTATGTGGTTGGTTTCAAGGAATAAATATTCTTTGAAAGACGAGAGAATGGTTATGTATAAGAACATTCTTTGGCTCACTTTGTTAGATGCAAATGAGAGTTCTGTCAGGAGAAACCTACAAGTCAAGTTGAATGAAGAGGGATTGGGATTCTTAAGAATTGTGCATGGTAAAACAACACGAGATGGTCAAGAACTAATACAGAAGCTGCTGTGCAAATGTAGACTGAATACAAAAATGACCGACCAAGAGGAACACAGTAACACTGTGGTGGTTAGATCACATAGATGAGAAAAATGAGGACTGAATCAGAAATATATGGAAGAGGAATGAATGGTTGAGACGAAAGGAACGTTTTTTTAAAAAAAATTACAAAGTGAAAAGAACTATATGACTTGATGAAAGCAAGCATAGTTTGCACAAACAGAAAGATATGGTGAGTCATATTGAATGCTATAAACTAGATTTAGCTATACTTCCTTTTCTCCCCCCCCCACTTCATATGATGGCTTTCATTTCTTTTGCTTACATTTTCTTACTCCTTTTCTGCACATTGCATAGCTTTGCTTACTTTGAAAGGGAACAGCATGATGTAAGAATGAATATCTACCCAGAGCTAGCCTTATAGGCTAGGCTGCCAACAAAATAAAGGACAGCTGATCCCGAAAGGGCATGCATGATTGTATGTGCATGTTTGTGTGTACAGTAAAATCGAGGCTGGATTTCTACAGAAACATGAAGCTCCTACACTCTTTAAGACCCAGAAAGAAGGATCATTCAAAGCAAGGAACATCTGGCAACCTTGTTTCAACCAATGGCTGGCATCCAATGGGAACTCACAAGTGGAGGCATTTGGTCTGCTTTATTTGAGAAATTCCTGGTTACCCAGAAGTTTCTTCCTTTCCTGCTCTCTTCTGAAATCTCCTGCGCAAATCTGGCAGCCTGACAATCCACCCACAAAGCTCCCATGACCCCAACAATCTTGAGAATCGTTCACATACACAAAGCCCGCTGTGAACAGACATTTCAGCAAAATGGGAGTGTTGCTGGCTTGCATCTCTCTGAGCATCTGACCTGACATGTTCCACCCCCTTCATATCCCTTACGTCCCAAAACTGCCTGACCACCGGCCGGCATAACTGCATCTTTTCCCCTCTCAACCCAATGAAGAGTGCGCACAGGCTGATCTTAGCATATTTTATTTAGGAATACGAAGCTCAGTTTTGATGGGGCTCACTACCAGAAAAGCCTACAAAGGGACTACAAAGCCTAAACACTTGGACCAAGACCAGAGATCTGGCCTGCAAAAATTTGTGAGGCTGCAAGAAGATACAGAAATGACATCTCTCAGCTATGATTTGACATCATCTGGATTATTGCAGGCCAGATCTTTGTATTACATGCATGCATGCATGTATGTATGCACACGCATGCATATGCATATGTACACACTCAATAGTAGTTGAATTTCTGTCACCGTGTTCCAAACATTTCAGTGGGAAACAGCACCATTAAAACTAATTATGTTGCAAAACAGATGCCAATTAAGAGAGAAAATGCCATAAATTAAACTTCCCATGTGCCAGTTTACTGCTGTTTGTTAACAATAGCTGGTACTGAGGAATATAGGGACTTTTAGAAAATGGCAAGGACTAAGCATACAAGTACCTTGCTGGGTTCCCACATGTTAATTATCCTAGTAAAAAGGCACCAGGATATCTGGCCCATAATTGGCAACTTTCTTTAAAAATGTGTTAAATTAAACGGTATTAACTTGTAATAACAAGTAAAAATACTAGACATTTGTATATCTTCCGGCTGTTCTGCAATTGTTTGCTCCTGTAAAACCTCCCCATTCCAAGCAATGGCTAAGCTCCATGTCCAAGTTCCATTGTCCTCCAAAATATTTGGGCTGCTATGTGAAACAGGAATATTGTGCAAGTTCAGGATTTGGAGCATAGCACCCCTTCTGATGAAAGGGACCAACTGAATCCATATCTCCCGAGGAGTCACAACCTGGTGTCCAAATGGTCTCTACTGAAATGCATTGCATTTTAGGCAGCGGTGGGATCTTACCGGTGCCGCTACTGGTTCGGTAATCGGGCGTGCCGCTTTCCAGCTGCTAGCTGAGGCCTGCAGCATCAATCAGATGAGTGGATAAAGACCAGGTAAGAACCAGAGTGGGTGGGAGGGCCCAACATGGATTGTGGGAGGGCCCAACATGGATTTTTCGCTTCCTTTTTCTCTCCATGGAGCAGAGGCTTCATTTTGCTACTGGGACACCCGCACCGGGCTGAACCGGGAGGATCCCACCCCTGATTTTAGGTGATATCATTATTATGGTCTGATTTCATAGTTGCACCAATGGCTCAAGACAGTTTAGCTTCAGAACAACTCCATGAGATGTTGGACTGGGAAATACTGACTGGTCAGAAATTACTCAATGAGTAGTATTGAATGGAGGCTGGACTTTGAGGCTCCAACATCCAGGACCTTAAGTGCCATGCCAAGCTGCTTACAGGTCTTCTGTTATGTCTACTTTATTTATTATGGCTCCCACATACATGTGGGTTACTCAGTGTGGCGGTCATGACATGATAAATATTAGGGTCACACATACTTTGAAAATGATTAAGAAGAAGTGGGTTTGGCTCTTACATGAGTACACAGCACTCTGGTATTCATTAAAGTAGCCTTCTTTTAGGCTTTTGCAGGAGCTTTCACTGGTTTAAGAGTAGCAGTCACTTTAATGCACAGATTCTTTAATATTCATAGGTAGCCCTCCCCTTGTGTCTCTTGCAGACATAACGGATGGTTGTTATCACAGGGGAAAAAACCTCCTAAATGCAGCCTTATGTGAAGTTAGATCATTGCTAGTAATGTCTGCACTGACAGGCAGGGAGTTTCCAGGATTTAGCCCAGCTGTCCTCAACTTATGCTCTTCCAGATGAATTTTACAAGAATTGCATTTCCCATAACTTCCTGAAAGTATAGATATGATGGTTGAAATTATAGTCATTTAAATCCAATACTTCAGGATTACAGGGTAGCCTGGTAGATACTGTCAAACTGTTTTAGTATGCTTTCTCAATGTTGAAATACAGCAACATCCAAAATTCCTTCCTTCCTTCCTTCCTTCCTTCCTTCCTTCCTTCCTTCCTTCCTTCCTTCCTTCCTTCCTTCCCTCCTATATACCATTCCAATCAAATGGAACTCTGAGCAGAATCCTTTCTACAGTAAAAGAATCAAAACATAATGAAAATAAAATGAATAAAACAGTAACTGAAAATATTAAAAACAAAAAATGAAAAAGAAGAAACTAAAGCTGATGAGAACCACACATCCAACACAGGCTAAGATGGGAGATTCCCATGGGCCTTCTTAAAAAGGCAATTTTTCACAACTCTCATAAACCATAACAGGGTGGAATATAGTTTGATCTTGGGTGGTTGGCTATTCTAAAGAAGAAACAGCAAAGAGAAGGCTCCATTCCTTAGGTTGTGTAGATAAAGAAAGAGAAGGGAGGGAAAGTGAAGGGCCCTGGAGTAAACCTGCCCATACCCATCTTACTGGATGGGCAGAGGCCACTCAGAGTATATGGTCATGTAGACATATAGGTCCTGAATAATACAACTGGTAGCTACTGCAGGGAGAACTTTGAAACTTCCTATTTCTACTTAAGTAGGACCAGCTGAAGTTTCTGGATGGTTTTCAAAGGCAGTCCCATGGAGAGTCGATTGTAATAATCCAAATGGGAGATGACAAAGCATTGGTGACAATAAGTTGGGACTCCCAGTCCAGGAACATTCATAAGTACTGCACCATAATCAATAAAGCCATCTTGGCCACAGCTGTTCTCTGTTCTTCAAGGAGGAGCAGTAAGTCCCAAAAGGCTCCCAGATTTCAAACCAGGTCTACTTGGGGAAGGCGAGAATGTCCCCATATTTACAGACATTCCTTTTTTCTGGAATTGTATCTGGACCTGACATTCCCCGTTTGGATCCTAAAAGCCTCTGGGAAATCTACCACATCTCCTGTTTGCTGGAGGCCAAGATGCATATGTGGGACTCATCAGCATACTGGTAGTATCTGACCCCATGATGACTGATGACCTCCCACAGCAGCTTCATAAAGATGTGAAGTAGAAGGGGTGATGATTGGGGAAGAGTGTGGAATAACGAATAACTTTGTGTTACCTCAGCCTTCCCTTCATCCCTGACCAGAACCACAGTCCCACAGAGCTACCTTCCTAACACTCAGAGGTAGTCTGTAGAATACCATGATTGATGTCTTTCAAGGGGGAAAAAATCGTATTTTGGAATTTTTTCACCTTGCTCCCTTTTTGATGACATACTCCAGTGCCTTAACCTTTTCTTTTTTATGGGTTTTCTCTGGTCCAGCTAACTCCTTTTTGTAAAATTTTGGTCTGGCTGTGAGATGGAAATTTGTTTAAATATCTTATATGATAAGATATAAGAAAATTCAACATATTGTAAACAATGTATTTTCATATCTGTAACCAATAAAACTTTTTCTATATATATAAAAAAAACATTCTTGCTTATTAATTCCATATGCTTCTTCATTCAAGTTCTGTAAAGTTTTGCAATGTTTCAGAAACACTGTAACTTGTTTAACTGAATTTTTAAAAAACTGTCTCCAACCTGGATGATTTCCAAATACATGGACAATATATCATGGCAAATGCTAAAAATTCTAGAATTTGAAATCCAAGATAGATAGAACACCCAGGTTGGGAAGCTATTATACACCACCCGACATAGCGCCTCTAGGATGAACAGTAAGAGTACTAAGATTAATTTGGCTGTTATTTTCAAGTACTTGCTATATATCATATAGAGTTTCTAGGATAACTGTCTGCAGAGAACTACAAATACAGGTTTGGACTTCACAAGGTTTTTATTTATTAATTAACTGCTGCATTAACATCCAAGCCTATAAATGTAGAAAACGGAATACTTGAGTGTTCTGTGTAATCTCTGCCTGTCTGCTGACTGCTACAATGCCTTTTCCTATGGATATTAATGTTTTTTGGCAAATGTCAGCACTTAGAAACTTTCACAAATATTCCAATGGCTAACAACACAGGGTCACAGTGCAACCTTCCAGACACTTTGTCTTTTAAAAGAATATGGTTTTAGCCTATAATTTGCACTAAACTTTAAAAATGTGTTAATGGTTTATTTTATATACCTTGCATTGTAACTGTATGAAAGCCATCCAGAGGACTTCGGTGGGGTACCACCTACATGTATAGAAAATTTATTTTTTCTTGGTTAACTGGTTTAGCCTTAAATTATTGTTGCTAGTTGGCCGAATAAAAGATTTGTCTCACAATAAAGAACTCTGCTAGGTTTTTTAATCAAAACTATACATTACTGGAAGAAATAACTGGACATTCATGAAACCTGTGGGAATCTTGAAATGAAATAAATTATACAACAAACATGGGTATCAGATATGATTTTTGGCTGGCTAGGCTAGTTTCCAAACATTCACTCCATTGAATTGAACATGGTGTTGTAGAACAGGGTTATGCGCAATGTTAAAAGTCTAAGTGCCCTATGCCAGTGGTCCCCAATTTTTCTGGCTCTGCGGACCGGCAGCTGCGACAGCAGTGGCGGATATGTGTGTGCAGAGGGGATGGTTTCACATGTGTGCTGCAGACCAGGGATTGGTGACCCCTGCCATATGCTTTATCATTAATGGGGGGAAAACCCTCAGAAAAAATACAGACCATCTGTTTCTGACGCTCACACTCAGAGGTTTTCTCCAGTAACTCCTGTTCCAGTTCTCCACATCTTTTCTTGTATTGCAATACCTGTACCATGATGGAGAAAGAGATTTAGGTAATTGGAATATTCAAGAGAAAAAGAAAGAACAAAGAAAAGAGGACCTCAGGGAAGATGATTTAACTAAAATAAAATGTTTGATCCAGGAGGTCAGGGTTGTACATCTTGAGATTCCAAGTCAAAATTATAATTTTTAAAGCATGTTATGAAATACATAGGGAATGAATATATTTCAATTGCAATTTCCAATTAATTTTACACTTAAATGCAATCAAATCCAGTGTACATTTTTTTCATTCTGACTCCACCATACTTGGCCAGCAGCAAGATGTGAAATCAGATCTGTTAGCCCAGCCCTAATTTTGTCAGGCAATATATTCATCTTTATATGAAAACTTCCCTGGATTGCTACTAAGTCATTTATTTGAGATATTGTAGGTTTTTCTGGGATGTGGGGAAGATGGGGAAGGCAAATATACAAAATGTAAATTGTGATAAGAACCAGGTCAAATTAAGTAAGAAGAAAAACAGAAATCTGACAAAACTAAAGTGGGAGAAGACAAGGAATATACTATGGGAGGGAAGCCTTTAAAAATGTCAAAAACATTTTTGGCTGTGTAGCATAGATTTTAAAAAGTAAAGATTTGGGAGGGGGGAAAATCCATGAGTGTGAATATTAAGCAGGAAATGCAATAGGGAAGAACTTTCGCTTTCAGCAATATAACCCTCTAAATATTAGAAACTAGTCTTTTTCAAAGATCTTTCCCTACTCTATATCCTATGGGATACAGATTTTGGACAAATGTCTTGTGCATATAGAAATTGATTGAACACAACTGAAGAACATTAGCTTGGGAAGGCTGTTCCTCCCAAAAAAACTTCGGAGATGAAAGGAAGGCTTTCATAAGATCCAAACATCTAGTTAGCATTCAGACTGACTAAATACTCTGCTAAGTCATAACGTGGGGTGGGGTTTGGGGTTTTTTGTTTTGGATTTGTTTTAGCATGTTGTGTGAACCCTGTAAATTCCTATGGAAACTGCTTCCAAATAAACCCCAAACCAGTGGTGGGATTCAAATAATTTAACATCCAGTTCTCTGTTCTAATAACCAGCCGGGTAGGCCTGGCTGGGTGATCATGTGACTGGGTGGAGCTCAGACGACAGTAAGTCTGGGTGTACTGCCAAGAACCTTTAGCTGTTATATGGGTTAACCAAGAGGGCAATAAAGATTGGGCTAGAAACAACACCAGAATATTTCTTTCCTGCCTTCCTTACAGGATTAGCCTTGTAAAGTAGAAAAAACAAAAGGAGATTTCTTCCAACAACCGGTTGTCTGAACTGTTTAGAAAGTTAGCAACCGGTTCTCGTGAATAGGTGCAAATCTGTTGAATCCCACCACTGCTCTAAGTATTGCAGATGTTGTGCTGCTGAATTTATTACTGAAGACCACAAGCAGGAAGATGCTACTTGATTCAGATAAACTTCTATATCTAGTTGGCCCACAGTGGAAACAAAATATTGAGTTAGACAAGTATTTGGTTAGGTCTAGCAGGGATTTTCTTAGATTTATAAGATTTATAACAAAATGATCTATAATAATGTTATGATATTTGAGTTTGTAACACAGTATAATGCTTTCATACAGGCATCATACTTCTGATTGACATGGAACTTCCCCCAAATGATTGAAATTTCCCATGGACATAATTTCATCCATTGCCAGAATTAACTGAATTAACTAAGTTAATTTAAATTAACCAATTAGCTAAAACCAAAATCTCAAAGTATTTAAGGAAATTAACTTTTTGAGGAATCCTTTTGGAAGAAGAATGTTGAAATCTTTATATAAATAACGTGGCATGTTTTAAATATCTCAATTTTTACTAAACAATATATATGATATCGTGTCAAATCAATGCCTAACCCGTACCTATCTTGGATATAAGAATACATTTAAAAACCTAAAATTGGTCATCTAATTGTTAAATTGCATCATATTAATATCTCAAAATTTGAGAAAATATCCATTACTTACGCCCAATTTCAAATAGTCCACCACACAAAATTACAGTTGAACTCATCAGTTTAAAATTTGACATGAATTTTAGAAGACTCTCCTATGAATTAATTCATCATCAATCTATACCATGGATTGTTTTAGCCATAGTTTGTTAAACAAACTATGGCTATTTTCACAATTCAGGCAAAACCAAAATGTACTTTTGTTCAGAAAGAAGTACAAATTCCACCATTACAAGTTTGGGAACATTGCCATTATATGCATGTCTGGTTGGATTGGTACAATAAGTTATTGTGTCAAATTCTGGACTAGTATGTTAAGTAAACCAAAACCCAGATAGCTATAGAGAGGGTGAATATTAATTTTAACTGGGACTATTCAGTTGTAAATTACTCTTTCCAAGTTAACTATTATTTTATTTAATAAATTGATGTGGCCACTAATCTCACATACATGACTCTGGTTAGCTAACAATTAAAGCAAACAAACAAAAAGACAGGGTAAAAACACAACCAGTAATTAGAAACATAAATAATTTAAAATATCAAAAAGCAGCTTTGTCATATGAAGAATAAATTCCAGTCAATCATGAAGCAGTTTACAAGTCTAGCTCAGACAGTCCTTCAAGAAAAAGGTACAGAGATATATGGAAATACAGAGATGCTGAAAAAACACATTACTTCACCACAGAATTCAGTGGCAAGGACTGGCAGCAGTCACTGTAATGTCAGTCCATTTGACTGCTATTCATCTAGCCCATCAAAGAAGAAGCTAGAGATACAACCAAGACTTGCTGGTATCCTCCTGGTGCCCATATTCCTTGAATACCATGAAAGGTCATGATAGGATATGAGCAGGGATTGTGCATCTCCCAGAGGACAGCTTTTTATCCAATTAATGCAATTATGCTCCACCAACTTCGCCAGTAAAGAGATATGATTTGAGTTAAGTATGTTGTTCAAACAGTGCCATCATTGTGATGAGGAAATACCATGGGATTATTCTGTGTTCAGCTCAGAGGTGCTTTTCAGCAGGTTCTGACCAGTTCTGGAGAACTGGTAGTGGAAATTTTGAGTAGTTCAGAGAATCAGTGGTAACCTTCCCCCAGGAGTGGGAAGGGAATGGAGATTTTGCAGTATCCTTCCCCTGCCACGCCCACCAAGCCATGCTCATCAAGCCATGTCATGCCCACCAAGCCACATACACAGAATCAGTAGTAAAAAAATTTGAATCTCACCACTGCTTCAGCCTGAATAAGATTGTGCGTGTTAAAGTCAAGTCTTCCTATTTAAGCCATGAAAATTAGAGAGGTGGGGCATTAATACTTTCTGTATATAACCTGATTTATGGTTTAATTGCTTGAAGTTGGTAAATAAATCTTTGGTAAATAAAGCTTTCAGTGGGCCACTTACATTTCTACACTCAATGTCTCTTACTAACTACAGCATGAAGATATCCATCTCGTCATTTCTGAAGTTCAAGCCCACATGACACAATCTCCATCCTTCCCAGCATTCGCTAAATTTAGCTTTTTCAACTTTCAGTGTTCTCCTGATCTGAGTCTCACTGTACAAATTTGATATTTAATCCCTCATTCACAATCTCATTGATAAAGTGAGCAGGAGCAGGTGTTTGCCTGGTTCCTATTCCCTGTCAGATGCTTCAGTGACAACATCCCTCATCCTAAGCCTTGGCAATGCTTTGGCTGCAGGAGAGACCAACACATCTTTCAATTTTGATACCCAATAATAATAATAAAATTGACAATTTTGATCACCTTACATTAGTTGTACTCTTATCTTTTTAATAACATTACACAGAACACAGTCATCTTTCAACTTCTTATACTTTCATCTACCTGCTGATTTTAACATGTTATATAACAATATTCATTGGGATATTCCCCCCTTTCTGAATAGTTCTTAAATTGTTCTTAAACTGATCAGATTGGATCCAGTACTTAAGCTGTCTATTGTTCCATCTAACCCACTTGCTATTCTGCCTATATGTACAAACTTGATAATGTCACAAGGAATTCTGTCACAAGCATGCACAAATCTGCAGAGGGAAGTATTTTCAGTAATATTTGAACATAAATGAGCCAGATAAAACTTGGATGCTAGTGCATATATGTGATTTTTTTACAATGACAAAAATGTGCCAAGTTATGCTGCCCATTCTTCTCCACTCCTGCAATGTTCAGTCTTCTAACATACTATTTTTTTGGCGGGGGGACCTGCACCTCTTCTTTCCAGGACAAAAGCTAACATTTTGTGGTATTAAACATTTTTTGAGAGAGAACTAAAAGAGGATTTTCTTCCCCCTCCTGCAACCACCCTTTTTCTTGATTCAACAGTTGTTGTGTCCTTATTTAGTTTGTTCATTATGTTTAATAAGGCAGCTTGGAAGCCAGATATGAATTGAGCCATCATAAAAGTACTATAGAAATTATTCAGAAAATGCTGCATTCATATGGAAACTGAGGTGTGTTTAGTCTACTCTAAATGGTGATTTGGTTCAATGTAAGTGTGATCTATCAAGGCTATGAAATATGTGGGTGAGTGTACATACAAGCACCATGATGGTACAGTTAAAACTTTGCCTGTTTTTGTACACATCACACAGTTTAAATCACACTGTTGTAGTACTATTGTGACTTTTTTGACTAAGCAGTATAGACATCCCTGCACACACATGTTTTTGAGCTCTTTAAATTTGATTTTCATTAACAAAGGATGATTATCTATACGACAGTAGGATTCCTTATTTATATTCAACATGCCATTTGTGATTAGACAGCTTGACAAAGCATTGTTATAATTTTGAATGACAAGAAAGAAGAAAGATAAAGAGTGTGGCTTATTTTCTCTTTGAAATATATATTTTATCAAAAAGGCAATAATTGGGGACAGCACAGGTAACTATCTTGGAAGTTCAATTTCCTGTTTCTTTATCCTTTTTTAAAATATGGATTTTACAGTGGCCATTAATTCAATGCCATTAAGAATAAAACATACTGTATTATTTGGTACTCTTATAAGAAGCCATAAATTTGTTTTAAAACATGTATCTTTTAATACCAAAGCACATGTGTTTTACATGTCCAACATGATCTTGTCTTTCTATACCCAAAGCAGCATGGTCTCCCTGTACATAGATCTCTGAAAAGTATCTAATTAAATTCATGAGAATCTGGCAGTTCCTTGTCCTCTGCTCTACACACTTCAGGAATTCTCAAAACAACATTATTAAGTTGTCTGAGGTGAGATAAGTGGCAAACAAACCTAACAAACAAATAGTAAATCTTTTGAGCTACTGGGTATGTGGAACCACTATCCATGCCATCAATATTGCCACAGTTGTCTTCCTTATAGCAATATACTCATATACTCATATTTTTTATACTCATATTTATAGCCCGCCCCATCTCCACAGAGGACTCGGGGCGGGTAACAACAATAACATCAAAACTACAATACGAGGTACAAATTAGACAGAATAATAAAAATTACAATATAAAATTTGAAAGTTTAAAATTTAAAGTTTAAAAAACCCTAACACTAAAAACTAAACCCACTAAAACCACCGGGGACTGGACCAGGGAGAGCTCAGGCCAGGCCGGCCTGAATAAACAATAAGCAATAGCACTTAGACTTACATATCGCTTCACAATTCTTTACAGCCCTCTCTAAGCAGTTTACAGAGTCAGTATATTGCCCCCAACAATCTGGTTCCTCATTATATACATGTGCCATGGAATTCTCAGCTTTCCATTCAGTAATGGTTAGTAAAATGAGGACCAGATTGTTGCAAATAATATACTGACTCTGTAAACCACTTAGAGAGGACTGTGAAATTAATAATAGCTATTGCTATTTCTACATGCAGAAGCTAAAGCAACGGGCAATTTTTTACAACATATATTTTCATTATTCAAGAGGAATATATAGAAAGTGTACTCAATTTATATGATATAATATGATATTGCTAATTATTAGAAATCAATAGTACATTCTTATGCATGTTTACTAATCAGTATGATCCATTTTGGGACTTAATGGGAATTATTCTCATTCTTTAAGGAACTATAGAATTGTGGTTAAAGGTTTCCCTCCCTCCCCCCACCTTGGAAAAATGTACTTTCCGAAATCAGATTTGCCTGATTAGCTCTTGCTAAATTTTAGGAAAGATATTTAAATCTGGGTTTTTAAAAGAGCACTAGGGGTGATGCTGCTATGGGTAATGCGCCCTGATCATGGATTTTTCCTTTGTGCTTCATTGTTCCTCAGATCCCAAAAGATTTGTAAGAGCAATTGTAACTACATTGTTATGCTAGTTCATTTGTATTGTTAACTTTCTTACTGCAAGAGAGCAGTGTAATCCCTCAAAATCCTTTTGGATTAGAACAACATATAAACCCAATGAATAAGAAAGCCCAAAACAAGGGAGAATAATTATCAGCTTTGCTTTTCTCACATATTGTCATGTTTAAAATCCCAAGCACCTTGTACTGAAGAATGAAATACCATAGGTTTTACAATTTATCCCATTTACAAATTCTTCACAAAACATAGCAAAACACAATTTTGCCAATTGCCATATTTTTCCTTTTTGGCTTGAAATGCTAGAGAGTTAGCCTGGTGTGCATCACAATGCAGATTTTGTCTGTTCTTTTCCTATCATGGTTACCATGCTTATCCTATTTTTTTTCAGATATTATTAATTAGAGATCCATGCATATAATCAGGCATCAAGGTGGAAGAAGGGAGAAGTCAATAAGGATAATAGTAATGGTGAGACATTTCTCCAAATAAACATAATAAGCTGCAAATCCAAGCATCAAAATGGATTAGAGTACCCCCGGAGTGACTTATTTGATCAAGCTGTTTCTGCAGCTCTGGACTGAGGTCTTAAAACAGACACAATGCTGTTTGTGCACCCTAGAAATGACTAGAGAACATGCTGTAGTAATCTGAACCATCTTCTGGTCCATTTAGCTCAGTGTTATATATTATGCTTGGCAGTGGCTCACCAGGGAATTTTTGTCAAACCTATTTGGAGATGGCAAGCTAAGAGTCCCAGATTGATTGATGGCCTTGCCTAACTTTAGATCCTGTGAAATTTTAAGACATAAACAGTTCATTAGTTTTGCTGCTAGAATCTTCTGTTTAACACTGAATGACATTCTGAACTCCAGGGACCATTATTCTACCTGTAAATCTGGAAAGCAGCTTGAAATCTGGGACAATCTAAGAGATGTTGCTAGGCACATATTTCATGCTGTCCCATAAATTCTTGATACTGTTTCATTCTTGCAGAGTGGTGTAAACATGGTTTTAGCATGGAAGGAATAGAAATAGAAAGTAAATTCCTTGGGGTCATTATTTGTTCCATTGTGATATTATTATGGTTGACAACCTGAATAGTTTGCAATTTATGATATTCAAGAGGAAGCAAACACACAGGAGATTAGCTCCATGGCCAAGCATCATTTTAAGTATCACAATAAGCTGATATAAATAGATGAACAGCCACTTCATTATTATTAGAAATATTTTTCTCCTTTTGATGATCTTCAACAGAATATTGCTAGGAAAATATTGGAAAATTGCTATCTTAAAATGTAAAAACTGACTATTTTTTACTTTGGGAATCATAGGGTTCTGGTGGTATATAACTTAAATAAATAAATAAATATGGCATTTTTTTAAATCAGGGGGAGGGAGTCAAAGAAAGGAATAGGTGCATTTTTTTAGCATAAATATTTTTGTGTTGTATTTTAATCTTTTCCAAACGCTGAAGGAAAAGTCTATGCAAAAAGTTTAACCCAGCTTTGGACATAATAGCTAATTCTGTTCCTTATGTCTTTATCTTATCCTTCATTTTTGATCATGTAGCTTTAAACTAAAAACTATTTATTTTCTATATGTCACTGCTTCCTCCATAAGCTTCCTAATACATAAACCTGTGTTGTTGTCCCCCATAACTACCATGCCCATTAGTTATACATGAGGAAGAAAGAAGAGTATTATTTAAAGTCTTCATAACAAGGAACAATGGACACGTTTTGTATTCTGGAATGATGAAATGTGACTCTTTAAGTTCTTATAAAATCAGAGGGAGCTGCAGGAAGGAGATTAAAAACAATTCAAGATGGCCAAAACTTTGTGATCAAAACCATGCCCATTTTAGGTAACACTTGTACAAAAGAGGTGGGACTTTTGATTACACAACGTCAGCCCTAAGAAGCAGACTACACCAAAAATTAGGCTCCAGGAATGACTAAAAATAATTTCTATTTAGATTGATTATAGTAGCATGATCTTGCAAGCCTGATGGTGCTTCCTCTCCTCTCTTTCTCTTATATTGATGTGAATTAGGGAGAAGGGGTGTTTATTTGAGATGTTTTTGTGATCACTTTCCATCCTTTAGATTCAAGTTATGTGTCTTTTTTGTTGTTTTTATAATGGATCTTCCCTTTCTCTGTCAAGGTAATCCTTTTACTCTCTATATGTGGCAATGATCACCATCATGACTATTTGATACACAAACCCACATACACAACCTGTGGATGCCCCATACACCATTAATTTTTAGACTAGTTAGCTCTGCACCATAATCTGTATTCAAATTCAATTCTAAAATCCAGAGAGCTGAAAAAGAGATACAGGCAGTTTGGTATAGTAAGAATCTTAGGGCAGGCACTGCATAGAAATCCAGAAATACAATAACCATATAAGTGAATTCGCTGTTTCTTCCACCCCTTTCTTTTTACTTTCATGGATTAGTGAAATAGTAGATATCGCCCTTGAATAATAGTATAGAGTATCTAAGAAAAAAAGCTTGATGAATCAATACAGTTTGGGGATACCTGTATGGAGGGCATTGAGAAAAGCATACTTCCCACTTTGCTTTATTATTTCAGACTTATTTTTATCAGAGCTATCTTCTGCACAGCAAAAAAGATAACATTCTAAAAATATTTTGCGGAATAAAATTATAAAGAGAAGAGAATGGAGGAAATCCTTGCTTTGGTTTAGAACTAGGCAGACTTGGAACCGTTTAAAATTTGGACTGAAAAATTTAAGGGAATCTTCAGGCTCCAGGCTAGATCAGCAAGTCTTAAAATATCCAGGAAGATGGCAGTGGTAAATCCCTTCTGAATTGTTGCCAAGAAAACTGCATGAACATTTCCCTGAAACCATCTAGAATTGAACATGACTCATAGGAGGCATTCTTCATTACTCTTATTAATTTGTTTTTTCAGAAATTGCAATTGCAAACATTCATGTGAGACGTCTTGGAGGACTTCAGTTAATATATAAATTGTCCTTTCTCCATTATTATATATGCCAAATTTCACTTGAGATTTAATGCCTAATTTTTTAGGTTCACTCTGACACAGTTTATCATCTAGTTTCTTGGTATTTTATTACAGCTTTGTGTACATGTGTGTTTTGCCTTTGTTTTTTGGCACTGCAAATTTTGCCTGACTGCAAAACAACTGTAACCCAATGTTTTCATAAAACTAATTGGGTTTCACAAAACCCAATGTACAAAACTGTTTTCACAAAGCATTGAATTCACAAAACATTGGGTTCACAAAACCCAATGCTTCCACAAAATTACTGGCATGGTTTTAAAACCTTTAAAAGAATGAGTCCCCGCCCCCCCCCCCCACAAATATCCCTTTTAAAAGACTGATGTTTTGAAGCAGTACAAGCACTGAGGATATAAATAAATGAAATTATCTGATTGTTTTCTTACCAGGCTAAATATTTGAATCTTTCAGACTAAAGACACAGTCCACTATCAGGATAATACAGATTCCTCCAGTATCTTTCATAGTGAAATAACTAGATGAATCAACCCATATATAGAAGATTGTTAAGCACTTTAAGAAAGGAAGTGTTGCAATTTTACTCAATGTCACTAGAAATACTGTTATGTTCACTTAATCAGGGGAAATGTTTATGGTAGGCAGATTTGAAAGTGCAGTAATAGTAATTTGAAACCTTAACACACTCTAAAGCTTCTCAGTAGAGCAGGGCTATGCAGATGGACACTCATGGAAAATGAAAGAAAAAAGTATCTTTTCACCTTAATTCTGAATTTTTCTTTCCAAGATCTAATGACATTTTGAGGAGGGAAAACATTGGAATTTCTTGTGTGCACAAGTGGGTATAATTTTTGCAGCTCTTGTTGTCTTATTGAATAATTCTGGATATTTCTGGTTCTTGAGAGACACTCACACAAATATAGGCATCTGGATGTGCACTCACAGAGCAATACACAGTGTGTTTTCAAAGACATTATTTAACAAATACCAATGAATTTGAAATAATGTTAATGCAATACAATATTTTCTTTCACTGGCTGCACTGCTGAAGACTAATGAAACTGAGAGTCTTGATATGCAATTCTGTATAAGTTTCTTTTCAATTATACAAGCTTCACTGAATTGAGTAGGATTTATTCCCAGAATAGTTAGTTTAGGGGCGTAGATTATAAAATTCTGATCTAGATTATGGATGAGGAAACTAATGCAATCTTCATAGGTAATATCAAATGCAGATGAATCTCACTTCCTACTGAAATGATAGCAATATCCCCTCCCACGCCCAAGTGGGTAGTTCAAGAATAACTACAGAGGGTTAAATAATACTTCAAAGGATTCCTTAAAAGAATATTTGCAAGGAGTGAGGATCAAATGTTGTAGATAAAAGTAGAACAATAAAGGGTATAAAGTAGAATTATTATGCTGAGAAGGCAATAATTTGGAGACAAAAGCTATTTTTAAGAACCAAAGCTATTTTATATTAAGTGTTTCTCTAATGTGATATCATTGTGGCCACTCTTATTAGCATCAAAAGGTAGGATCAGCAGACTTATATCAAATGGAAGATCATGCTGGCACTATAGTGAATATGTTCACAATAGAGTTGACACTTACCGTGAGAAGATTTCTAACTGCTTCCGCACTGAAATGAAACAAGCATTGAGTCATTCAAAAGTTGTTCTAGGCATATTTTTATTGGCCCATTGAAGGAAAGTCTACTGAAGTAACCATTGGATTTATACAGTACTGTGCTAATTGTGTGCATAAGGTTGATTAAAACTGAAAAAATATTAAGAATGATGTATCTAATAGTACATGTGACTGTAGCCATCTTCAAGTATTTTCTTATGAACACATGAAGACTCTAGAAGAATTCATGAATTGAGCTCTGTCCCCTTGAAAAAGATCAGAATCTCAGCTGTGCTCCTGATTTGATATATGACGGGCTTGGATCTGAAGGAACTTGCTGAATACAGAAGCTTAAAAGATCTACCAAACCAGAGAGAGTACATTCAAGTGATGTAAAAAAAACTTCCTACAAGAGAGAAATGTCTCCAAACTAGGAACATATTTTATCTTACATATTTGTACCCCATTTTCTAATTTAATGATCTTACATTACTAAAAACAACAGTCAATAAAATGTTCAGGTTGTTCTCAACAGTGTTCACTTAACAGAGTTGAATGAGCGACTGTCTCATTTCTGCATTTGCTCAGCTTTCATACATTATCAATCCGTATTTCTGCTCCTCAAAAAACACACATAAATTTTGAATGCCCTTAAACATTCATCAGAATTACTGGTGGGATGATGGACACCTTTTCACTAAAGTCCTGGAAAGTGATGAATGCAAGGAACAGCTAGTTTTTCAAGACTTAGAAACCATTGTGAGGAGGATGCAAGCAAATCCTAGCTTGAATGTAATGGAGCGAGGAGAAAGAAGTTTCTTTAGGCATACATAAGTATGGGATGCTTCTCATAAAGAAATGTATAAACTATAAGCAGTCTAACATGTTTGAAACTTCTGCCATAATTTAAAAGGATAGCAATTTGGCATTCTTTAGGGGATTTTCAGAATGTGTGAGAAGTGGTTGTGGATTATTGAACTTGGAATCCAATCAGCTGGAGATCAACAGGTTGCTTACTCTGATGTGTGGGCATACACAGTAAGTTCAATATCTTCTAGTCTCTGCGAGATCAGACCCCTTCTTAGGCCTGTAATTGGATTCATAATTTTAATATGAATTATCACTACTTATATAGTTACATATTTTTTCCCAAAAAATATAATGTAATTTCTTCAACATAAGAATCTTTCTATCCCTGAATATATTCCAAGAAATATTATTACTTTTCTTTCAGAGCTTTTTATGGTCAAAAGATAACTTCTTGAATGCTGATGTTGCAATAAAGCTACTGTGAGTACCGTATTTAAATGTTTAACAAAATGAGATGGAAAAAAACTGCAGTCCTTTATAAAATAAATATTTTATATAATCTCCAACACATTTCTATCAAAATCTTCTTTAGGAACTCTAAATATGACTTCATAAATATGCCCTTCATTTTTTTTTGTATAATTCCCAGACAGTAATATCATAAAACAGAGACATTTTTTAAAAAAAGATGTACCTATTGCTTACAGCCAAGCTTTTATGTGAATTTCTTTATAATCTATTTGATTTTTGAATTAATATTGCATTTTTTATCCTATCTCTCTACATGTTGGTTCTGAGAAGGTAATACTTGAAGGAAACTGGATTTCCACCAAACATACTTTCATATCACACCTGCAATTTTGCTCTCTTTTTGTATAGAACTTGGGGAAGGCATTACTTTTGCTTTTAATCATGTGTGTGGGATAAAGGTTGATATTGCACTATTGCTTCCTGCAGTAATACATAACGTGTGAATTATCAGGGCTTTTTTTCTGCCGGATCGCAGCGGTACTGCGTTCCGGCACCTTTTTTGAGGTCCGCGTCACGTGACGCGTT
>JAOYMU010000252.1:80573350-80583587 GCA_025802295.1 Psammodynastes pulverulentus | reverse complement strand
GCTTCAGAGGCTTTTCTCGAGCCTCCGGGAGGGCAAAAACGGCCTCCCCCAAGCTCCGTAGGCCGGAAACGCCTTCCAGAACTTCCAGGAGGCCCGTTTTTTTGCCCTCCCCGAGCCTCCGCACGGACCCTCCATGGACCGCATGGAGACTCCTGGAAGGAGAGGGGTGGGAGGGGCCAGCCAGGGGTGGGATTTGTGGGTTCGCCGAACTGCACAGAATCTTAGCTAGAGGATCACCCGAACCAGTGCGAACCCGCAGCAGCCCACCCCTGAATATTGACTTTCATACACTGTATTTATATGAATTCTATGTAATCTTGATTGCATGCAAATTTATTGTAAAATGAAAAGCTCACAAATATCAATCAGTTCTTAAACAGAGAAGAGTGTGTGTGTGCTTGAGAGAGAGAGAGAAAGGGAGAGAGGGAGGGAGAAAGAGAGGAGAGGAGAGAGAAACAGAGAGAGAAAAAGAGAGAGAATCATATCTGCACAATCTTTCCCTAAATGTACATCCCTAAATACATACATAACTACTAAGATATAGATATAATTGCAACATATTTGGAAAGCATTAAATTGGGGGATACTGTAACTTAGTAGCAAACACAAAACCTGTAAGTTAGCTGAGTGAGTCATACAATTGTTTAAATATAATTTTAAAATGTGCACTATATCTTTACAAAGGAAATTTGTACATGAATTAAGAAGAAATAGCAAAGATGCTAAGTACCATCAGCAAAGAAACATTACCTCTGTGGTTTGATTGGGTGAAAATCTATCTTCATTTGTTAGAGTTGGCATTTTAAGACCACCATACTTTTTCCAATAAATCCAACATGGTGCACATAATCTACACTGCATGTTGGGCGGACCCCAGGAATACCATTGATGCGACTGTGTGACTAAAAGAAGTAGAAAATAAAATCCAGTCAATCTATGTAGGATAAATATTTACTAATATATTTACACAAAAATATAGAGGCACAGCATGACAATATACCTTTTCAAAAATAGTACATAGTAAGTGTGCACTCTCTCTCTTTACACATGATGTATACACACTGATATATATCAAAAACTCTTGATGATGTATACATAGAACTTTTTGAGTCTAGATTTCTCCATTCATTTCACATTCTCCCTTTTATTAGGAAGTACTTTTCAGGAGAAAGGGTTCCATACACATCTCTGAGGACACATGTGCACGCACGCAAGCACACAGACACACACACACAGACACACTTTTACTTACTGTAGCAACTTTCACAAGCACGGCCTATTAGTGAGTTCTGAGTCTGGTGTGGTGCTCCAACTGCCCCATTCATGGCGCCTGGTTTTCCATTATTGCTGGATATCTGACTGGGATTCGGTTTGTTGCTTTAAAATGATCATACGTGCATTAATTGCATGAGCTATATTGCAGAAACATTTTAAAACAAATTCTTAGCTAACTATAAGAGCTATGTTAGAGTGTGATTCAAAGGTTTGTTGGCAACTCAACTGAGCCGTGAACAGACTTTGATCTGAATCAAATATATTTGAATCAAAGTTTTAAATCAACTTGATTTCCCACATCAAATGGAATCAAGTGATTGGCATGCAATCTCTACTATTTATACAATTGTCAAGAGTACAGGTAAATGCCACTATATGTTTTCTATGAAAATGCCAAAACATGTTTGAAACGCTTAGATTTTCTCAAAAAGCTGTAATTTACTACCATTCTATTTACTATGGAAGAAAATTTTACGATTGCTACAAAAAAATTCCAGACTTGATACTATAATGCAGGCGTATCCAACCTTGGTAACTTTAAGACCTGTGGACTTTAATTCTCAGAATACCCCAGCTAGCCATGCCTCAGAGTGGCACCTACCAATTATTCTGAACTGCACCCTTCTCTAACCTCATAGCTAGAGGTGTGCTTCAGCTCACAATATTCATAGTTAATATGGCCATTGGTTTTTTGGCTGCTGCCCAAATAAACTGGGGGTGGAAGGGGGGCTGGGTTGAATAAGACTATCAATTATTAATGAGGGTCAAAGGCAGAATGCAATCTGTTCTGCATTCCAAATTTATTACAAACATGGGATGTAGCAGAATATAAGCTTTCCTGTGGATGTGAAAAACATTTTGCAAATAAATTAGGGTCAAATAGTCTTAACATTTACTCAGAGTTTGATGAAACAGTGACATCAATTTAATATAAAATATGAAACTATAAAATGTATTTATATCAGATCTATCAACCTTTGGAAACTCATTTACATATATTTTCTTTAAAGAACAGAATACAAGAATTACTTCTGAGGCACCCACAGATTCTCCCAACCTTGGAGTATTTGAGTGAATTAAATGATTTAATTTAGTCATAACTAATTCTATTCTATGTCTGAGATATGAATGAAAATACTGAAAAAATAATTTCTCTTGAGCAGCAGTTATCATTAAGAAAGTATGTTTAGCATGATAAAATAATTTAAATGCCATCAATACTTTCATGAATATAACAATTCTTTAAAATGGCCAAATACTTACTTCAATAGGATAAACTAAATTTTAAAACAAATATATTAACAATTTTTTTTTGCAATTTTTACATTTACATTTTTCTTACAACCACAAAAGTGGGGGCAGAGAATGTTACATTTATAATCCTAGAGTAGTTCTCTGTAGCAAACTTATAGTTTTCTAGGATGTGGTTGGAGAATATTGATTTTCATAATGCCTCAAAATCAGATGCTGAATTGTGCTGGTTGTGAATGAAGAAAAAAAAAATCAATCTAAGATTACCTTGACTACAGCTGCAAAGAGTCCATGAATAACATCCTAACAAAGACATATAGCTTGTTTGATTCTCCTTTGATTAGATACTTAAATACATCTGAACAAACACTGTATGTTTATGGGTTTGTGTCAATATTTGGCAGAAAGAATTTGGATTTTTGTAAAACAAAATTTAGCTTGAATCTAAACCTTCAAGTAACTCCCACTAGGCAATGCAGCCTCACAGACAGAAGAATGCCTGCCTGCCTTGCCATTAGTGGGAGGACTACAAGAAACAGAAAGTTCCAGAATAAGCATGCAGGATTTTAAAGATAACATCCGGCATCCCGAATTACATTCAAAAGCCTAGTGCGACCCAGTGTACTCATGCAGTAATGATGTAATACTATAATTGCATGTAATCATGGTATACTATAATTGCATGTACCACTACATTTGGGACCAAAATGCTTTTCAAGTGCAGCCTGATGTAGACTATATTGCAATAGTTCAACTAGGAAGTGACTAAGGCATGAGTGACTGTGAACAATACCTCCTAATCTAGGAATGGGCACAACTGGTACACAAAAAGGATTTGTGCACAGGCTTTTTGGACCCCAACTGGCATCTGATCTTCAAGTTAAATATCAATGCTATCTGGGAGAGTTAACTCAATCTATGATACCAATGGAAAATCTCTAAACTGAGGGGGAGGGTCTTAAATTCACAGTCACTTGATCTTGTTGAGACAAAGTCTGTTTTTCCCTAGCCAGACCTTGAAACCCTCCAGATGTTGGAAATGAGCCTCAACAGCCTTGGACAGTCCAGAGGTGTATAAATGACATAATAACATACAGATGATATGAACCCCATACTAATGAATGGCCTCAACAAGCAGCTTTGTACAGGCATTAAATAGGAACAAGGGAGAATTAAAGTGCTGTGGAGCCCTGTAAAGCAGGGGACTGGGGGCGATACTCCTCGCTGCTTACCAACACTGACTGAATTTATGCCCCCATTCTCAACCTCCTAGGTTGGCACCAGAAGGATACTATGATCTGCAAGGATGGGTGCACTTCCCCGTCCTGAGCCTGCCAGAAGCTACCTAGAAGCGTGACTAATGCCACCTCAGTGCTGTAACCAAGCCTGAAACCTGACTACTACTTATGTACATATCAATAAAAATTCTTAATACAAATTCTTATATATAAAAAAGAAATAATCCGAGCTATAATTACTTATTTTACATTGCTTAGTAATGCTTCCCATTAAAGTCAGTTTCTTTGGAGATACAACTATAACTAAAACTCAACTGCAGGCCATGAATGTCCAGTAATTCCTTTACAAAATTTATTTCATTAATGACAAAATAATGATTTGGGCTTTTTTATCAATGCTTATTCTTTGTTTCTTCAATACAAAAAAACTAAGATTAATTACTTAATTTTAAAATAAAAGTATTAGTTTTATTATACTTACTATGTTGGTATGTAAACTTGTTTCAGTTTACTCTCTGCTTCAGCAGCTTTTAGACGTTTCTAATAGAAAAGATGAATAATTTAATGCCTAACACAATGTTAACATTACAATGTTGTGCAAAATATTACATTAAACTGCGTACACTTATATCAGAGGCTTCTGTCCAGGGAGATTTGGCTGCATAGGCACTCAAGGAAAGAATTTTGCTTTAGGACACTTCACTTCTAGATATTCCTTCCGGATACAGTCAGATTGTAGCAGATTTGTTATTTACTTGAGTACTCATAGTTGGATTTTTCTCATTGGGTTCGAATAAATCATTTTAATTACAACTTAAAAATAGCAACCTTAATGAAAACTTTTAACAAAGCTGTTTTAAGTCTTTGTAGTTTTAAGTCTTCCCATAAGAAGAAAGCAGCATGTCAATTTAATAATATTTCTTGCATAGATAGCTAAATGTACTTCCTTGATTAGAGAAAGGAAAATGCTTATAGACTTTTTGCATGAAACACAAAAAAGTGCATTTATGGCTTGCAAATTAGATAATGAAAAAAAAAGATACTGAAAAAAATGAGGTTTTTTTGTAACCATAGAGTAAGAGATAACTTTGTAAGCATGCTTATATTTGCTGCAAAGGAAATTAGAAGCTTCGATTTCTTTTTATCTTTTCTTTCTGCACTTTTGATTTTTCTCTGTTTTTCCTTTTTTCTTTATTCTCTATTAGCTTGTGTTAGATTTTATCTTTTTAAAAAACTTTTAAGAAAATTTATTTAAAAATATTAACATCTTTATTTAAAGATTTGGTTTCTCTGAATTGACAATATAGTTTAAGTTAAAAATTTCTTGCACAAATTTCAGTTGAACTTGCATTCAAACGAAATGTGGGTTTGTTTCTGTGCATTTATAGCTAGAAAACATAATGGAGAATTGAAGCTGACCAAGGACAATTCCTATAAGATCTTCAGATTTCTATGCATTTGAAAAATCAGTACTGTCAAAAGTAGATCTGCTTGCTTATGCTTAAAAGAGGGTCAACAAAAACCCTGGGAGTTAATCAAAGAAAGAACATTATAGCATACTTTAAGATGAGTTTTTACAATAACACAAACACAGTGACGCTGTTAAAGTAATTACTAAAATGTTCCAAGTAATTGCAATCATTATTACAATACATACACATGCACAAATATAACGTGCGCACACACACAAACACATTACAGTTTTTATTAAATAACAAAGTCCATAATAATTTCCGGTTTGGAGGAAAGATTCCCTAAATAAAAATACATTAAAATAACATCATAATCACTGTTAGGTTTCCCATCTGAAAACACCTACGGCAGAAATATATTTAAAACTGATCATATTAACATTGACTCACCTTAAAGACACTCCCAGAAGCTAAGATACATTTTTGCTCAAAATTCATCATACAAGTTAAAATTCCATTTTATAGGATCTAAGTAATGATATCACACATGGATTTATTGGGAAGAAATCTATTTAAATGAGAAAAATGTATAATGTTCTGTACTAATTGAAGCTAAGGAAAGCTAGTTGCAAGGTATGATTATATCCATATAGTACAAAATTTAGTCATGCACCAATCCTTATTTACTGCTTCTGATAAGCTTTTTCACAATGTTTTCCGCTGCAGTAATACGGACCCTTCTGCTCTTTAACTGCTTCTTTAACACATTAGTTGAAACACATTGGTTGAATTAGTTAATTTAACAATGAGTTGAAAAACTCTATTCTGCATTTAGTGGATCACAAACAGCCAAAGAACAAGGTATAAGTATAATGCAATGGATCGTTCTATAAGGAATTGCTAAAGAGTGAGCAGCAATGACACTGTAAAGTTTTATGGAGAAAGGCAACAACAACCAATGTCTTAGTTTCATAGTCTCTCATGATTCAGGTGACTGAAATCAAGCTGTAAAAGACTGGGTGTGTGTATACCCCTTTTTATTCTACTTGCAAGAGGAAGAAAGTGAAAGTCAAGTTATCTTTCTCAACTATGCCTGGATCCTGAAACTGTAAACCACATATTATTCATATAAACTACTAGAGTATAAGCCATTCAAATAAATGGGATAAGTACGATGTCTTATCTTCATTTATGACACAATTTGGCTAGGATAGTGTAAATTGTGTATAGCTGCCATTAATGACAAGAGATCAAATTTCAGGAAGTGTAACTGAAATACTTCAATGAAAAAGGCCTGAATCCAGAGATCCAGGGAAGAGAATTCTAATTAGGAAAACCTCCAGAATAGCCTGAAAGATATCCTGGCGTGATGACAATAAAAGAATTGGTCAAATTCCTGATGTTTTGCCCTCCCATAAAAATTCATTTTTGCATAACAGCTATTCTGGATTCAGGGCAACATGTTTCAATTACTCTAAATCCTGAATGCCTTCAGGTCTAATTAAACCCTTAGGGGGGGAAATGAAATTACAGGAATTAGTACTTTGAAATTATTATGCATGGTTAACCTAACATGGCCTTCCTCAACCGGGTTTCCTCCAGATTTATCTGCTTGCTCAAATTAGATTGCAACCATCTCACAGATACGACCCCTGGTGGCTAACAGCACACTACTTAACAATACAAAACATAGTATCAACAAAAGTGTAAAAATCTAAAATAATAGCCAAAAACAAACCCAATAAAAACTTGATAGCAATGTTTCACAGACCATTTAACTTCCCTGCCCCCATGCCTTGAGCACATCCAGGTTTACAGTGCTTATTGAAAGAACATAAATGTGTTACACAACTACAAAAACAGAGACACCATGATTTAGAGCAAAACAGCTGGAGTGACAATGGAGGCTTTATGTTACATGCACATTCTCATTTAGTTGCATCTTTTATGTAGGGATTTTGTAATGCCTGAAAGCTCTTTCTTTAAAATGTTCATTTAGATATTGTTTTATATCACAGCATACATTTGGATGTTATAAATGCAAAAAAATATATTACCTGTTGAATATATCTATCTGTGGTTTTCCACATATAATAATATTCAATGATGCTAGTCAGAGATTTCCAAGGAAGCTGAAAAACATTAAATATAAAATTACATTTAAAAAAAGAAAATGATGAAACAGTTGGGCCATCAGAAGAAAGCTATTTTTGTAGAGATGAAAGTCACGTAAAACCTGGACAAAAGGGCATAACATTATGTAACATCTGTACCAATCTCCTCTGAAGGATAAGGGAAGGTGGACCATGTGTGCGCGCGCACACACACACACACACACACACACACACAATTCTAATGGATTCTATATATCTTTTGATGCATCTCCACTGAACACAAAATAACTGGACAGCTTCTAAAAGTAACATGCTATTATCTAAAATGCAAAGACCCTTACATCTGATTCCCAGTAGAGGTTTTGAACCCACAGAACCACTATAGGTTCTAGCTATCTATGTTTGACAAGTTCCAAATGAGACAAAAACTGTCACATAATGCCTCCTGGTGGTCATTTAAGCTATTTGCGATATGTGAATTGATGTCAATCAGCGCAATTGGGAAAAGAGAAGATCCTCTAATAGCTTGCTTGCTTGGTAAATTCTTGACCAAAATATAATTTATTTTCTTCTAAGAACTGGAAAATATGGTATTCTTGTCCACTATTCTTGGAATTTAAAACTGTGTAAGAAACCCTGTTAAAGGGTTGGAAAATGTTGTCCCTAGGGTAAAAATAATTCTTTATTTAGGTCTTTTTCAGGAGCAATCTGTTCCTGTACTAAACAAAGGGGAAATGGCTCTTATATTGTACTACGTATCAGAGAGACATGGCTAGATTCTCCTATGAAGATTTCTGATTTTTAAATATCAATTATTTAAATGTTTCTCTTATGAAAGATAAAACAGGAGAGTTTTGCTCCTTTCCGCCATGACAAAACTCTTGATTTCAAGTTTAGGGAGATTTGTTAAATCTCGTTCTTTTTCCAAGCTCAAAAACCATGATGTGGCCAATTCTAACTCCTAGGAAATTGGCTTAGTCATGCAGAGCCAACAACATTCCTTATCTCCAAGAATCCTGGAAACTTCAAATGAGTTTATATTACAGGATCCAATCTGGGTCGGTCACCGGAACCAGAGGTTTAGTCTTCCAAGCTTTCAGCTCGTTCTGGAGCCCAGGTTGGATCTTGCAATATTATCCTGGTACACGTGTATACATCTTCATTTGTTAATTTATATTACATTTGTGCTGTAGTGGCTTTTGATTAACATCCGAGGACAATTCAAAGTGCTGGTTATAGTTTATAAAGTTTTATATGCTAGGCATTGAAATATTTTCGGGTTGCTTTCTCCAACTGGAAGAGGCCTGCTTAACTCATTTGTCCTGAGAGAAACTGCTGCTGGTCCCCAATTTCCATGAGGCATATACCTGAGGAGAGTCACAGGAACTGGATATCTGTGGTAGCAATCTATACTTGGAAACAGCCTCCTACTTCAACCAGGATTGGCTCTTACATTTTAACCTTCCAGAAACCAACAACATCAGAATTGTTTTGGAGATTCTACTGTAATGTATGATGCCTAGGAAATATGATTGCACTTTTTGGCAGTTTGGGTTTTATCATATTCTAATTATGTTATTTTAATGTTATTCTATATGTTTTTATTTTTATGTTTCATTACTACAAACTACAGAGTCTCTTTGGAATTGCACCATCTGATAACCCTGATACATAAAGAAAATAAATGGGTATAATTCAATGTATTTATATCTAATGCTATTAAAATATTTTTTATAAAAAATAAAATTATTAGAAACTCCAACAAATGTTTTGAATATTGCTTTAGTTTGTTTGTTTCTAAAGTGTGGCATTGGAAAACCTCTGGCCTGTCTGATATCATTAAATTAGAAATGCCAAAAGCATTACCCAGAATGACAAATGAGACATAATGGAAGTATAGTTCAGCAATATCCCAGGTCCCTCAACCCTGCCTATGAGAATATAGTAATCCATATACCTCTGAAAAGTATAATGTTTTATAGATATATACAAAAAATTGTATTGCACACTTTCAATTGGAGGTTAATCCATTCTGTCTCCTTGCTCTTTCCAAGATCCCCAGCCCTAATAGCAAGAATTGTTGAAGATTTTAGTGGCCTAAATACCTCCATCATATCAGGTACTATAGTAAACTATGCCCTTATATAGAAAAATAGGCTCATAATAACAGATCTTTAGTTTAATTGACTGTGGAATAGAAAAACAATGCTACAAATGAGCAATTAAGGGCAATTTAATAATAATTTAGATATGTCTACTTACAAAATCTTGTCGTATGTCATTGAAGTCTTTACCATATTTCTCTAGGGCTTCTTCAAACAAACTAGCCTCTGATGCCGACCATTCTTCCATTTCATCTCTACAAAGAACAGGACCTCCAAGGGGAACCAAAACACTAATGGCACTGCTCAGGTCATAGTTGTGTTTATGTAATGTATCCATTGCATGAAACTAGGAATGAAAAGGATTAGATGTAAGTATTAAATAAGACTATATTAAATGCATTTTGGATTAAATGTTACAATGAATCATTTTGACCAGTCATGTATAAGAGTTAAGCCATGAACCAGTAATTCTCAGGAAGTGAGACATCATTGATTCAAGGTCAGGAAGCATGGATAGGCAAAACTGCTGAAACCCTGGAAAGGTAGGAAATAAACTAATGGAATTAAACTATCACGGGTATTAGAGGGAATTCTTACCCTCAACACTTATAACACACAATCATTTACTGGTATTTTTTATCAAACTATGCCTAAAATTAAGGGGCTGTGATTTATAGTCAAGTCCAGTTCAAGGAGTTTGCCATCTATCTTGTTTGGACTATGTACATCTTCAACATGTGTAAACATGTTGCAACATGTATGCCGATGACCAGCGCTTTTTTTCGGCACCAAAAGGTGCCGGAACGCTCCCCCCGTCGCGCGCTAAAAAAACCCGGAAGTAA
>JAOYMU010000252.1:80539737-80559986 GCA_025802295.1 Psammodynastes pulverulentus | reverse complement strand
GCCATGCTGGCTGGGGAATTCTGGGAGTTGAAGTCCATGCAGCTTAAAGTTGCCAAGGTTGGGAAACACTGTCATAGAGCAAGTCATCATGTGACTGATCCCATTTTACAATTTTTTGTTTTTTTTGTGATGATCATTAAAGTGAACACTGCAGGTGTCGATCACCAAAATGCAACCACGTGACCGTAGGGGTGGAGGGATGGCCATCAGATCATCGGAACTGGGTTGTAAGTATACTGGTACCTTGTTACTCATCGTTAACTCAGAAGGCATGATGAGTACCAGAAATGAAGAGTGCCAAACAAATATTTCCCATAAGGAATAATGTGGTGGATCACAAGGCAATTGTTACCGACAAGTTCTAGCTTGAGTACTAAACAAATGATGAGTACCGGGACAAAATTTTCACGTCAAAAATGCGTTGAGTACCAAATTCGATGAGTTTCAAAGCGGTTGAGTACCACAAAGTATCACTGTACTTTGGGGGAAGGGGTTTTCTGTTGCAGATTCGAATGGTCACTGAGCAAGCTGTCGTAAGTTAAGGACTACTTGTTAAATAGATGAGAAGGAGACGTCCTCATCCCTAGCTTGTGTGTTGCAGGTACCAGGCTCTCTACCACTACCGACCTCAGAATGAAGATGAGTTGGAGCTTCAGGAAGGTGATCGGGTAGATGTTATGCAACAGTGTGATGATGGCTGGTTTGTGGGTAGGTCTAGATCCGTGGAGTCGGGCACTTCAAAGGAGGGCGGTGGCAGGTTTTAGTAGCTTGCAATTTCTTCCACGCCTTGAGTTGCCTTTGGAGTCAGAGGCTGCCCTCCCAAAGGAGTGGGCAGGACTTTGCATAAAATCTGCATTTGATCTACATTCCAGTTTGATTAAACTTAGACATAATGCATCTGGTGATCCTCCAGAGAGGTGTGTTTTTTCTCCTAGTAAGACTTTAGTAACATCTGAGGGTTTCTAGGGCTGTATCCAAGGCTTTTGAGGTCTACACGTATCCTGTAGCTTCAGGTTTACAGAGTTGGAAGAGACCTTGGAGGTCATCTAATCCAGCCCCCTGCTCTTCCAAATATTAGCCTCTACCTAGGATTGAACTCATAGCCTCCTGATTATGAGGTGAGGCACCTCTGCCTTATTTGACAGACACACACAGTTGGAAGGGATCTTGGAGGTGTTCTAGTCCAACCCCCTCCTCAAGGAGGAGGCCCTATACCACAGGTGTCAAACTTGCCACGTCATGTTGCTATCACATGATGTTTTTCCCATTCGCAGAGCTGGATGGGCGTGGCCTGCATGTGACGCACGAGGGCCGCCAGTTTGACACCCCTGTTCTACACCATTACAGACAAACCATTGACCAATCTCTTCTTAAAAACCTCCAGTGTTGGGGGTGGAGAAGATCTAGGGCAGATCTTTGAAGGCTTGCCACTGGCCAACTTTCCATATAGTTTTAATGGAAGACATCTGAAGAATAATATTAAAAGATAGGCGTGGCCAGTAGTACCTTGTGACCGTCTGCAAAAGAGATAGTTGTAAATGAATTGGTGCTTCTCATTACTAGGCCGCCTATTCCTGATCCAGGATCTGAATGAATGGAGAAGATCTCCTGCCATCTCAATCGTGTCCTGAGTAGCAATACTACCGCACGAGAAACCACTCCAACAGATTTTATTATTTATTTCATTTAGCGTATGGCAACTACAGAGGTCATGCCACCACTGATACACATTCCTAATAAAACTCACTAGACATACAAACCCAAATATACATTCAAATAAAACATCTGCAAATCAATTGATCTTTATTATATAAAGAGCCATGGTGGTGCAGTGGTTAGAGCGCAGTACTGCAGGCTACTTCTGCTGACTGCTGGCAGCCTGCAATTTGGCAGTTCAAATCTCACCAGGCTCAAGGTTGACTCAACCTTTCATCTTTCTGAGGTGGGTAAAACGAGGACCCAAATTGTTGGGGGCAAGAGGCTGACTCTGTAAACCGCTTAGAGAGTGCTGTAAAAAGCACTGTGAAGCAATATATAAGTCTAAGTGCTATTTGTCAGGGTTCCAACGAATGCCCTAATTAAACCCACCTAAGACCCTGTTTCCCCCTCCTCCCCTGGGTGTGTCATTAATCACATTCTCCAACCGGAGCATCTTCACGGCTGGTGTGTCATAAATCACATTCTCCCATTAAGGATTTTCTTCGGCTATTGATATGACGCCCCATTGATTGGATCCGGTAGCCTAGGAGACAACCTTGATAAGATATGTGTGGAATGTACTTCTGGTTTTAATTGCCCTACTGCTCCTTCAGGTTTTTCTCCCCTCCTGCTTATGGCAACTCGCAAGCAAGCCACAGTAATGCTTTACGAGTTGACACTATTGCTATTATAGTCACAAACCAGCAAAGCAATATATATATATAAAGTACTGGTATGTGAGCAATATAGATGGAGAGAGGAATATTGTCAAAAACTTTGAAGCTGGGGCACAAGAGATTGCAGAGTAAAATATTGTCTTCTTTAGATATATAGATATATATATATATTTAATTTCAAAAGGCTGGTCCAGAATCTTCCAAGGAAAAAAATCGTCTGAACCTTGAAACTCTCTATTCTTTCTTCATGGGTCTCTTCTGCATTTTTCCCCCTTCCCTGCATTAGGGGTCTCTCGAAGGACGCAGAAATTTGGCACTTTCCCTGGGAATTACGTGGCTCCCGTGTGACCAGGAACCCTCCCCCATGCAATTGAATCATAATCTTCTGCTCCCGGGATCTTGCCTTCTTGGAGAAGTGCCCACACTCAATGGACACGAAAGAAACGAGTTAAAAGACACGGTCTGAAAACAAATACGGGCCCCCAAGATACCTCCTTGTTTGCCAGCCGGAGTCTGTATTCCTTGACTTGTTATCTTCTGCACCTTGATTTCCTCGGAGGAGAAGATGATTACAACCTAGTTTCTTTCCCCAGTATTTATGAAGCACCATTAAATTCCAGCATTCCCACGACAGATGTGGGTTGAACAGAGTGTACTGTACTGGCCTTTTGTTTCTCTTGACCTGGGATTCCATATTTCTGCCAGTTCTTATAATCGCGTTGGAAGGTGGACATGAGCAGTCTCTACTGTTGAGCCTGCACTACTACTTCCCTCCAGAAAAATCCAAATTTTTTTCTTGAAAGTACCATTGTTGGAAGGCTTGGCCTATAACCCCAAATCCCACACAACAGGTGAGCTGACCAGGTTACCTGAGTGTACCCAACCTCAGGTGTGTGTCTCATAGGAATCTCTGGGCCTTTCCACCCAGAATTGTGCCCTTTACTTAATGTCTGTGATTGAGATCCTCAAGTCATCCAAGTCCTGGTTGTCCCAAAGGTGCTTTTTTCTTTCTTTTTTGTCAAAAGGCAACTCACTGGACTTTCTTGGGTTTTTTGCTTGAAGACGTTTTGCTTTTACATCCATGAAGCTCCTTCAGTTCTGACTGAATTTACTTAATACAGGCTGATAAACTGGAGGGTTACCAGCATTAACATTTTTGTGTCTTGCCTAACTTCTCTCAAAGCCTTTGTTGCTGAACTTTGATCTAAATAACTCTTCCATAACAAAGACTCACGTAGAACTTTGATCTAAATAACAATCCGCCTCTTTCAGGCTCAACCCTGCAGGCAGATGCACTTCCTGTGGTTTTGAATTGATACAAGCTAAGGGCCATCGGCTGAAGAGTGAACAGAAGACGTAGAGCTGTTCCTGTCTGGGCCACAGAGTTTACCTTCCCTTCCTTGCTTGAAAGGTTCAATCAAAACTTCAGTAGAGATACTCCTTGACTTACGATCCCAACATTTCTTGTTCCTGAGAAAGTTGCTAAGTGAGTTTTGCCCCATTTTACGACCTTCCTTGCTGCTGTTGTAAAGTGAATCACTGCAGTTAGTAACACGGTTGTTCGGTGAATGTGGCTTCCCCGTTGACTTTGCTTGTCAGAAGGTTGCAAAATGAGGCATCCTATGATGCCCAGGCACCACAAATGTCATCTATAGGAGTCAGTTGCCAAGGGTCTGGATTTTGATCGCGTGATCATGAGGATGTGGCCATGGTCATGTCAAAAATGATCATAAGTCACCTTTTTAATTGCCATTGTAACTTTGAAGGATCATTAAACGAACTGTTGTAAGTCAAGGACGACTTGTATTCACGATAAGGGATTAAAATATTGTTCCCGATTAGGCTCACCTCGTATTAAAAAGGGCACCAGCCATTCCTCCTACTACTTTTGCTGTAAGGTCCGTGTTGTTCACAAAACCATCTCCAAAATCTCGTTCCCGTCTCCAGAAGCAGAAATAAAGGACCAAAAACATGGTTGGTGGCATCTCCTGTCATAGATCATTGTGGTCTCCGTACCAGATGCTTCTTATTTTCGGTCTTCATCTCCCGACTCCTCCCAATCCAGCGATATCTTTTCACCTCTGGAGTCATCATCCAAGATCCAGGAAACATTCTAGAGATGGATATTTCTCCAGGCCCAGATTACTGAGAATATAGATTACATCCTGGTGGATGCAAAGTTGTGGCAAAAAGGAAGGGATGGAGATGGTTTGTGTGTCAGGATGCTGAGGCATCTATGCCTCCTCCGTCCTTGGGGGAGCAGTGCTGTTGTGTGGACAGACACAATCTCATGTCAAAGCTTGCATATTGGAACCAGTTCAATATAAGCCTGTTTCTCTTCCTAGTTTGAACAATAGAAATTGTCCTTTGTTGGTAAGTAACAACTTAGCAGCATCTGGCAGATTTGGGCCCAGCATCCTATCTCAGTAGACTGTCTTCCTTCAAGCACCTCTTGCATTTGACCATATTCTTATGCTCAGCAATGCTCAGAGTGATAAAAAGGTATAAGGTACAGGGCTTTTTTTCTGCCAGAACAAGGCGGCACTGCGTTCCGGGACCTTTTCAGAGTCCCGGTCACGTGGTCCATCTTGACCAATCGCGCGCTATCATTTCCGGGTTTTTTTAGCGCGACGACGGGGGTGCGTTCCGGCACCTTTTTTCACAGAAAAAAAGCCCTGGGTAAACTACTTCAGAAATCTTGCCATGAAAACTGCAGGGACTTGTCCAGGCAATTGCCTGGAATACACCATGACTCGAAGGTAGACACACACAGATACATGCACCATTGTTTGATACCTACGTACTTAAAGGATTGTCTCTTCTAAGTGGAATATACCTGTCTTGTATGTTCTTCTTGAAAAAAGCTATTGTTTTCTACATTTATGAAGTAATGAGAGCTGAGCCAGAAAGTGCTGTTTTCCTTTTGCAGTGCCAAGTTCTGTGGAATGGCCTCTTCCCAGAAATCAGATTTGCTCCTTCCTTAATGGTGTTGCAAAAAATATTAAAGACTGATTTTTTTCTGGAGGGCATTTAATATGAAGTATGTCACCTTCATTTCCACTATTTTATTTCTATCTAATTTTCGATTTGTATGCATTCATGTCAAATTGTTACTGAAATTTTATGATATTATAATGTTTTAAATTTTTATGTTTAACCATGTTATTACTGTAAATTATCAGCAGTCTGTGATTGGTTCAGCAGGGAATAAATCTGATAAATAATATATAAATAAAATACTTTTCTCTTTTCAGAAACTCAATAATTGGTTTGATTTTGTTTTTATTGTTATTATTAAACAAATAAGCACATAAAAACACCATACTCATCTTTATTCTAAAATGCTCTAATTTTTTAATCACTGAATCATTTTTGTAAGTTTCAATTAAGACTAAAAATATAAACTTGTTCCTTGCAAATACCAATAAAAAAAGTTCCCAGAGCACAAATGGGAACTTGTTGCAAACATATTCCCTGTGTGTGTGGTGTTTGTAATAATTGTAACAATAATCCGATTTCCATCATGCTGATTTTAACTTTAAAAAAAACCAAAACCAATTCTAAGTGTCATTTATAATTAGGGAATAAAATTTAAAATTAGTTACATCAGAGAAACAATAGACAATTATTTTCACAGTATTCCATATTCAATTATACTAAAACTAGTATTTCATCAGAGTGTACGCACATATATAAATAGCTATACAAATCCATTGTTATATAGTAAAAGTACAGCAACCAGAAGATTTTCAAATCCTTTAAACATATATTGAGTCTGTTCTTCATACAGCTTTCACATTATTTGTTCAAGCACTAAAGTTAATTTCACAAGACTTGGAATGGCCAATCTGTGCCCTAAAGGCTGCATGCAGGCACACATTGCTTTTGTTAATATAACTCAGATTTCGGATTACATTATAAAATTTTAGAGATGTAGCTGCTTAAATTAAGTAATGCAGTTTCTCGCTATTCCAAAATAGGAAACATACAAAAACTATAGATGAAATTAGAAATTGAATAATGTACAAATGAACATGTAATAGTCAAATTGCATAATCTTTTGTTGAAATCTGAAATGGTAAGTGAAAAGTGTATAATAAAATGGACTAAGAGTTTTGAATATACCATATTGTTGGAACAATGGGAGAACATTTATTTTATTTGTTTGTCAAACATGTACAGGATAACAAATGTAGGTATGAACATAAACATGAACAAAGGAAGTAAATACATATAAATGGGGACAACATATAGCTGAAAGGACTGAAACTTTCATTATGTTATAATGTTAAAAAAGAATTTTCATAAAATGATATATTCTTGGTATAGAACTCCATAAAAATTAGCGAGAATGTGTAAATGAACTTCAAAGTTTATGTTGAGAATCTAGGGGGCATTGAAGATTATTTTATAATGCCTGGTGGACTTTTTAAAAAGCCACAAAATGTTGGATTCAAACACATACCCTGATAAAGAATTCTGAAAACTAAGGTTCAACTGAAACCAGAAATTTTCTTGTTGGGATTAATGGACAGACAACTAGAATAGAGCCATGGAAGGCTATATATATATATTATATACTATACTATATATATATATTTGTGACTGGAAACCCCTGATGGACTTTTTGTTTAAAAAAAAGAGAACAATTAAGTTGTGATTTATGGGTTTGACAATTAGAAAGGATAATCTATGGAAAAAAGAAATTACGATCAAACTTTAGAGAGGGGGTAAAATATAAATGCAAAAAGATCATAAGTACTTCATACCTTTTTTTCCCGACTTCTTTCTTATTCACTATTCTGTATTTTTGTTTCTTTTTTATATTTGTATTGCTTTTATCTTATTTTTTCAATAAAAAATATTTTTTAAAATTGTAATACTGGCATCTATTTTAATATTTTATTCACTCTTTCAGGTATTTATTTTAAACAACTGTGAGACCACTAAATGAAGCTGTAAACTCAATAAATAAATAAAGACAAACATACCCATACTGGTAACAAGAGTCATCAAGCAACCTATAACATACCTTTTGGAATTTATTTTCATTGTTTTATTATACAAAAGAATAAATCAAAAGTTAAAAAAAGAAAACCAAACAGCCCAACATACAAGGAAAAACAGGGATATTATGGTGTTTTTTTAAAAATTTCTATTTAGAAACTGGATGTTTAAACCATTTAAAAAACATCTTTGGGATCAGCATGGTACACATTCAGGTTACTTACAAACTGGAATATGAAAAACTGCATAAATTACAATAAAAGCTGGCACTGACAAATGATAAATATAGCATGCTTACCTTCTGAGAGAATATCTGGTACATCAGCTTGATACCTGGGTCCAACTCTGATTTCACCTTTGTCTGCCAGAAGTGTTTTTAATGATGGGTCATACACCAGAGAATAAAAGAAAGTATCCTAAGATAAGAAAAGTGAATAAAATAAATAAAACCAAGTAGGGAAAAATCTACACACTTCCTTCTAAATGTGCTGAGTCTAAATGGCTGAAAGATGGATACAGTGGTTGAGGCTGCTAGGTGCTGAAGCTCAGCAAATCTGGAGAGCCAAGGTGATAACTATCTCCTCCACTAAAAAAGGTTTTTTTTAAATAATACTTAAATGATACTTGGGATATTAAATTTGAGTTATAGAAGTCTCTTTGATGAAACTCTGAACAATGTTGCAAATCAGGGTAAACCAGGAATAGGCAATTTGATGGCATCAGTGAGCCGTGGTGGCGCAGTGGTTAGAATTCAGTATTGCAGGTTACTTCTGCTGCCTGCCGGCTGCCTGCAATTTGGCAGTTCAAATCTCACCAGGCTCAAGCTTCAATCTTCCATCCTTCCAACGTCGGTAAAATTAGGACCCAGATTGCTGGGGGCAATATGCTGACTCTGTAAACCTCTTAGTGAGGGCTGCAAAGCACTGAAAATCGGTATTTAAGTCTAAGCGCTATTGCTATTGCTATCTAGAGTTTTCAACTATATCTATAAATGCCAGGTTGATTTCCCTGATATAGAGAATGCCTTAGCACAGAATAGCTTCCTGTTGTGTTTTATGTTTTATTAACCACATATATCTTTAAAAAGGATAAGCAAAGAGAAAGATCCCAAACATACATTATTCTCATTAAAGGACACACTTTTTTAGCAGCGCAGGTAGTCATTGACTTATAACCAAAATTGGAACTGAGATCTCAGTTGTTGAGTGAAGCTGTTAAGAGACAGACACACATGCTACTGTTTCACTCAACGATCACAATCCTGCCACTCACAGTTGCAGTAGTTAAGCAATCTCCTGGGTTGTTAAATGGATAAAGTGAAAGAGCTGCCTGCCAGGAGGATTTCAGCTCTGCAAGGAGGTGAAATCCTCATAGCAGGCAGCCTATTTGCTGCCAGATGTTCCTGCGGTCCACTGAAGGATTTCTCCTCCCCCATGCATGGAGGAAAAATCCTTCAGCAGGATGCAGAAACAGAGCTACAATTTTCAGGATTTCAGCTCCATTTCTGCAGCTTGTTGAGGGAATTTCTTCTCCCCTCCTTCAGTATTTCAGCTCCATTCTTGTAGGCCATTTAGTTATTTTAGTTCCCTTTGATCCTCTCTGCTTGCAATCCTTCCTATTGGCTTTCCCACCGACTCTGGGTGAGCAGGTAGAGAAGATTACAAACAGGTAATGTGAGATTGCAGGACACTTGGCAAAAAGTTGTAAATGTGAGCCGGTTGCCAAAATGTAATCATGTAACCATGGGGGGAATTTTATAAAATATTTATAACAATAGTGTTTTATGTTATAAGCCAATAACTACTTGCATTTAAATTATTATGATTTACCTTCCCAATTAATTTCCATTCGCCTATTTTAAGTATTCAGGCTGTGTGAAGCATTAAAAGAGGTGCTTTCAAAATGTGTTTGCATGAAGAGCTTTAAGCACCTGAATGAGCTTGCAAAAGGCAAAGCTGCTTGAATGCTTAAAAACTAGTGCTTCATTTGCACTAACATGCCTTGTGAAGTATATCTTTTGATGTTTACAGCTGTTCTAAAGTAACTGAGGTTTAACGCAATATGAATGAGCTATCTTGATCCAATCCAAAAGTATTAAGTTCCAGCATAGATTAGAATCCCTTTCCTTTTTCTTTAAATATTGAAAACTAAATAAATATTTTTATTTATTTATTTTATATATTCTAAAATAAGTTTAGAAAACAAGCTTTTAGGCAAAATATTTCAGCAGTATTTTTTACTACTGCAACAATACCTGATATATATCTTATCCGGAAAGATATTCACTGAATTCAGTGGGACTCACTTTGACAAAGCGACTATAGAATTACAGCCTATGAATCAAAAGGCAGAGAACTCAATTCATTAGTTCTGGAGTGGTTTGGTTTTTTTTGCCAAGACAGTGTAGAAATTGGGAAGTAGTATAAGGTAGGCATATTCTCTCTTATACTAAAGGGCAATTAAATTATTTTTGAGAATTATATACAAGATATTCAGTATTTATCAGTTTATGCATACTTATGGACAACAAAACGTTCCAATGAAACATATTCCTACCTCCTCAAAAAAATCTTTATCTGTTATGCAACATTATCTGTTTCAAATTTTACTATAAAAAATTGTGTAAAGAGCTAATTTGATACAAAGTTTAAAGAGCTAGATATTAACTTATGAATAGATGCTGATAGATGTACCATCAAAGCTTATTATCCCTAAACTCTACCAGACTGAATTTAAATGATTTGCTAAAAGTAATTTTAAAAAATGTTTGCAATAGGTTTGGTAAACAATCTTTATGGTGTAATATTGAGATTACTAGTTAGTCATGCTCATAAGGATTAAGCACACATCTTTTTTAGAATGTTGAAAAGGTAAAATTCCTGTTCTTAATATCCGTGATCCTTCTTTGTCCATCCAGTAACAGCCTTCTCATATTTAAATATAACTCTAGTGTTAATAAGTGGCAAGAGAAATAAAACTAAAGTATTAGTTTAAGAGAATCACCTTGTGTATTCTGAGCAGCAAGTTACCGGTGGAAAATCAAATGAATGGCTTCAGTATTATTTCAATAAAGCATCAATAATTCAGGAGACCAAATTACCACACCACAAAACAATAAAACAAATACCAAGCCATTTCACTTTTATAACAGCAATATACTATTAAGCAAAATTATAATTTGGTTTTACAGTAATCTGTTAAAAATGAAATAATCAATAACATGTAAATAAAAGGATATTGATAAGTGAACGAATTATATACCTCTTTGGCGAGATACGACAATACAGATTCTGTCTCATTCAGAAGCGCAACACTGCATTTTCCCCTACGGAAGCAGAAAAAAAGGAAGTGTTTATGACTAGAAATATCTTTTTGCAAAGTAAAGAGCAACAAATCTGTCAACCAAGTTCATAGTTTGAAAAGTTCAGTTACTGTGCATCTTATCATTTCTACAAACATACAGACTTCAGGAGAGCTCTGTAGAATTGGTCCAAAGGCCATCTTACTGTAGCTTCTATTCCCACAGTGGCTATGCGGACGCTGATAGGAAACTAACAGGGTCTTAATGCAAAAAGAGTTTTCCTCCTTGCATTTTTGAATTCAAGCTAACTTGATTTTGTCTGGGGAAATAATATTCAGCCATCATGATCATTAGTTTTAATGATATTAAATGCATTACCTTGCAACTAGTTTAAATATAAGAGAAAACAAATGAAAAGAAGGCAGAAAGAAAATAAGACATTCAGTTCTAGGACAAGTTCATGATTCTCAGACTAGCAATCTGAGTGAATCCACAACCATCCCTGTAATGAACTTGAATAGCTTGAGGGGTGATGGAGTAACTACTGAGCTGAAAAAACAGCTTGTATCTCTGCCCTAACCTACAATGACCACAAATCTTTTATTATAAAGGACAGTCCTTTACTTCAGAAATTCTTGAAAAGAATTCCATTCTTGTGAAAAACATGGAAATTGTATTGTTTAAATAAATTTTATTTTAGGTATTTTTATTAAAATATGCATTTTTTAAAAAAGTATTTGTTGGTTTTACTTTGAATTTTCCTTTGTAAGCAAAATTATACACAATCTAGTTTTATCCTTATGATCCTCTTTCAGATTTGCCTCTTTTTTGGTTTGGCCTTTGTTGTTTTCAATAAAATATTATACCCTAACCTTGTAAATACAAACATATGAAATAGTGCTCTCTTCTATTATACAAACATCATTTTCCCCATCTTGGGATTGAACTTGATGTACTACTCAAAACCTAGTCCTAGACAAACAGGCCTCAGGAAGGGACGCTCCCTATTCCTTGCCTAACCGGATTTCAACTGACAAACACAAAACCTTTTCTTTTATCCCAAATTACATCTTGCCCAAGGTGGAAAACTGCAGTGAAGTCATCAGTGTGACTTGAAGGTGTATGCACGTATGCGCATGCACACACGCACGCACACACAATTGTATTTAATACAGAAACTATTAAATGCTTCTCATTAAATGCTGTCAAACATTTTTCCAGGGATACTTTATTAAACCTTGGTGACATTGTTCTATTATATTGATAAACACACCACTTCAAAGGCTGACAGTGCCCACATTTTGTCAAGCAATCATCAGTATCTATTTTACAAGCATCAGTCCAAAAAGACATAATAATCTTTTTTGCAACAATCTAGATGTGCTAGAATCTAGATCCAAAGTTCATATGGAAATAGATTCCAAATTTTAGGAATATAGTTTTAAATATTAATTGACAACATTAACATATGAATAATAGTAATACCGACTATTCAACAATTCAATCAATGTGGGATAGATTGAAAATCATATGTATGAACATACCTTCAACTTTACCTCTAACACAAAAACATAAAAAGGCAGATTACAAAACCCTTTTAAGCATCTATCAAGATGTCAATGAACCCCCACAAAAAAATTTAATGAATTATTTTCATCTTAAAATTAAAAAAAGATATATATGACTTTTTTTAAAAATGCAATACCATAGATTTGTTAGAACTGAATATTTCAATTATTTATTTCAAATTTCAAATTATCAATACTTTATCTTTGTGGAATCGTCATCTGTTGATGTAAATAAATCACTGGTTTTATTTTTAAAAAAAGTTTGTATAATATACTCAAAACTGTAGAAATTTCTGTGACTACAAATAAATAAAGTCCAGACCAGAAATATAATAAATAGTTTAAATATATTGCCATTCAATAATTAGATGCACTTTATTCTGTTTGTAATTTTCTAAAAGTCTTACAGAAGCAATCAGCAAGAAGTAAATCTAAGATGTTAACCACATTTTTGGTTCAAGATTTCCAAAATAATAATAATAAAAAAGCTTATCCACTAACTTTAAATAAAGAATATTCCAGAGAATTAATTTCTCATGTAAACAAGTCAAAATTAAATTGCTTTTCCAATAACATCTAAATATGTCCTATTGCCTTAAGGATAACACATTTTAAATCCTACTGTAATTAGATCCCAGTACCTCCTAGTGTTTCAAAGGATCTAAACAACATCGCTGTAATCATTTATTCATTATTTATTAAATTTATATGCCTCCACACATCTCCTGGATAAGGCAGCTAATCATGCTCAGAACAACACAATATTCAAATGCTATCACATTCCAAAACAAGCAAATATATATGCTTCACATTCTGTAAAATTAAATTCATCTTTCTACATAGAATAATAGAATTGGAAAGACCTTGGAGGTATTCAAGTCCAATCCACTGCTCAGGCAGGAGACCTTATACTATTTCAGACAAATGGTTGCCCAGTCTCTTTTTGAAAGTCTCCAGTGATGTATCACCCACAACCTCAGAAGGCAAACTATTCCATTAGGGATTTTCTCTTTAGTTCTAGGTTGCTTCTCTCCTTGGTTAGTTTCTATCCATTGTTTCTTGACTTGCCTTTTGGTGCTTTAGAAAATTGTATGACCCCTCGTCTTTGTTTGACTCCTCAAATATTGGAACCCTGCAATCATGTCTCGCTACTCCTTCTTTTCATTAGACTAGAAATACCCAATTTCAATTAACATTCTTCCTATGTTTTAGCTTCCAGCCCCTTAATCGTTCTTGTTGCTCTTCTTGCACTCTTTCCAGAATCTCAACACTTTTTGTCATACTTTTTTTTTGTCATACGGAAGCTGCTATTTAGAAAGAAAGAACTTCATAGTCTGATTGATCAGACGAACATTAATTTATAAATTTATATATATATATATTGATTTATAGAATGGAATTTATATAGGTATCCCTCTTAAAATACATAGTGGACATGAAATTAATTTAAATATTTAATTTATACCCCCCCCCAAAAAAAAACACATGGGAATTTTCAACCACCAGTATCATTTTTCATCTGTGTTATTGTCATAGTCACACTCTATATAGCTCGCAAACCAAGAATTCAAAATGTACACAAATTTCAGAAAGGCATATATAATGCTAGCCTGAAGTCAAATAATCTTAAAAACTGTAAGAGTGAATTCCACTCAGATTCATAGTGAGTTCATTCAGATGGAATCTCTTTGAAGTCCTTCCTTCCCACAGTTTTCATATCTGGACTGCATCATGTCTTTTCACCTAAATAGCATTTCTTCCCTGCTTCCTTTCTCCAGTCTCTCACAACTTCACAGTTTACCATTTTGACATTTACTAATTAAAATTTTTTCTGATAATTATTCCTAAGAATATACAAGCATCCAGACACCTAATTTTTGCCATATTTTCACAAAAACATTATTGCTAATTGGCAGCACACTAGATTTCTTTCAATTTAATCTAGAAAATGTGCAATATTATTGTATAACACCCACAAAAATTGAGAGCTTTGATAATTGCTAATAACCTAAAATATACTCAATGTACAATAACAATTATGTTCCAACCCAGTCATTTTCAGCAAAAGCAATAAAGAATAATTTTAATCCAAGAAATAAAAGCTAAGGAAAATTCATTTATTCTCATAATACGTTCCAAAAATGTAATAGGTAATGTGTTAGAACAGCATCTGCACATCTGTGAGAAGAAAAATGGCAGGATATAAAGTGTTCAATCAAAGGTATCAGCATACCTACAAGTTTGAATCGAAGTAACCAGTTAGTGCAAGGCTAATAATCAGCTTAATAAAATGTCATGCAAAAATTATCTATTAATTTGCTGAGATGATAAATAAAAAGAAATCATGTCAGGATGAACTGGAAGATATTTCATTCCAGATTAGCATTATTGTATCAACAATGGCCACAGCACCACTAGGAGACCATTGAGAAATGAAACTCAGGCGCCAAATTGATAAAAAATAATGTGGAAGGCTGAGATCTGAAGATAATGTTCTGAATAGAACATCTCCTTTTTTAAAACACAGTAAAATTGTACAAGTGCTCTGTTTGGAATTAATTAAAAATTGCTGGTTGGAGTTGTACACATTGTTCTACTTAGTAATATAAGAAGAATAGAGGAAAGGATTCCTTAGTATATCATTTTTTTTAAATTCAGCTCTTCAAGTTTGTGTCTAACAACACGTTCAAGCATTTTTCTATTAGCTTTCATTTCAACAGGTAGATAGTATGATTAACCATTCACTCTTTTTATACCTGTACCAACAGGTAACTGCCCTTACTTACTCTGTTATTTTAATAAATTTTGAGTAGGAGAATCAGGCACAACATTCAACATTGTTAAGTCAATTTTTCTTTTTGTTTGTAACTTGTAACTGAACAATTATCAAGTCAAGCAACTATTATAAACAAGGTTATTATATGCTGCTAATTGTGAAATCCTCCAATGCATATATTAAGTTGTTGCAGTCAAGAGGCCAACAATTTCCATTTTTTCCAGGTTCCCTTACTGTTTGATATATTTTGTAACAGCAGGGTTGAGAGTGAAGCCTGAAAGGCTCATAATTTCAACCACCAATCTCACAAATCATCTGGGTGTACATCTCCTGCCTTGGTGTGGCAGCTTAGTAGTCATTTTTATCATCATCTATCTTTTAGGGAAATTCCTTTGTAGTACACTTCCAGCATGTACTTAAGCAAGCTTGCTGGCAAGTAAAAGAAAAAAACCCTGATATTATAAAAGCCCAATCTAGTACAATGCCTATGAAAACGAAATATAACAGCTCTCAAAAGAAATCAGCATGGCTACATAAAGAACTCTGATAAATTGAAAGACAAAAAGGACAAGTATAAAAAGTGGAAAGAGGGACACATAACTAAGGCAGAATATCAGCAAATAGCCCAAGCCTGTAAAAGTGAAGTGAGGAAAGTTAAGGCTCACAATGAACAAAGGATTGTGACAAAAATAATAAAAACAAGCTTCCTCCAACATATTAAAAACAAGAAAAAAGTTAAGGAAACAATTGGTCCATTGCTGGGAGAAAGTGGCAAGAAGGTAACAAGCAACAGGGAGCAAGCAGAACTATTTAACTCATTTTTTTGCATCTGTCTTTACCCAAAGGGAAAAAACAGTCCAATCTATCAAAAACAGCACCACAAAAACCAGATTAGGAACACAAGTTAAAATAAGGAAGAAAATGGTAAGTGGACACCTGTCTACCCTAGACGAGTTCAAATCACCAGGACTGGATGGATTATTTACACCCCAAAGTTCTGAAGAAACTGGCAGATGAGATCTCAGAACCACTGAACTATATCTTTCAAAGATCCTGGAGCACCGGGGAACAGCCAGAGGACTAGAAAAGAGCTGATGTAGTTCCCATCTTCAAAAAAGGAAAAAAAATAGATCCAGGAAACTACAGACCTATCAGCCTGACTGAATACCAGGGAAGATTCTAGAAAAGATAATCAAGCAATGAATCAGGGAACACCTAGAAGCAAACGATATAATAACCAAAAGCCAACATGGGTTTGTCAAAAACAGATCATGGACTTCAGTAAGGGCCCAGATTGTGGGGGCAATAGGCTGACTCTGTAAACCGCTTAGAGAGGGCTATAAAAAGCACTATAAAGCGATATATAAATCCCTGGGAACTGGAGAAGCTGCAGGAATACATTGACAAGAATCTGGCCAGGGGATTCATCCAGCTGGCATGTTCTAGGATTGCTGCCCCGTTGTTGTTTAAGGAGAAAAAAGATGGGTTGATGCACTTGTGTGTGGACTTTTGGGGCATAAATGGCATGTGTATTGAAAACATGTCCCCTCTACCCCAGTGAAGGACATGTTGGCCCACCTGGCTAGAGGTAACATTTTCACCAAGTTGGGCCTATGGGAGGCACACTACAGGGTTCGTATAAGGGAGGGGGATGAGTGGAAAACAGTTTTCAACTACCCCCTAGGGAGCTACTAGTTTAAGGTGATGCCGTTTGGGTTGCAGGGGCAGCCTGAAGTATTTGTGCAACTTATCAATGAGGTGCTGCATGAGCCCCTGTACAAGGGCATATTGATCTACATGATTGATATTTTAGTTTATATGGAGACCATGGAGGAGCACATTCAACTAGTCTGGCAGGTGTTGAAAAAATTCCTTGCGGCACATCTGTATGTAAAACTGTCAAAGTGTGAGTTTCATTTCACCTGTTTGGACTATTCAGGTTACCGGATATCAACCGGGGGGAGAAGTTGGGGTGGAGATGAATCCTGCCAAGGTGAAAGTTGTCCTGGAGTGGCAGAGTGAAGTGAAGTTGCAGAGCTTCCTGGGGTTTGCAAGCTTCTATAGGCAGTTTATGCCCTCATTTGCCCAAGTAGCTTTGCCGATCACCAACCTCTGAAAAGCAAACCTGCCGTGACCAATCCCTGGCTCAACCACCCCTTTGGTGGACTGTGGAGTGCCAGCAGGCCTTTGAAACACCGAAGGGCCTGTTTGCCCAGGAGCCAATCCTCAAACACCCCAATCCCAAACAACCATTTGTTATCCAAGCAGACACCAGCAATGTAGCTGTTGGGGCTGTCCTATTGCAGTGTAATAATACAGGCGAGCTGCATCCTTATGCCTATACCTCCCAGAAACTAACCAGTGCAGAATGACAGGGAGAAGGAGGCCTTCGTGGTGCACTGGGCACTGCTGACATGGCAACATTTCCTGGAGGAAAATACCATTTGAGGTATGGACTAACCACAACACTCTGGCGGCTCTGTAGACCCCAAGGAAATTGTCACCAAAACAGGTGAGGTGGGTGCAATATTTCTGGCATTTTCAGTTCACCCTCAAGTATATACCGGGGGGAAGAATTTTTTGATGGATGCCCTGTCCCGGCTATCACAGTACAAGAGTGACCAGGAGGAAGTAGTGCATGCAATCATCCCACCGGTTCAGCAGTCGCAAACATTGAGGCGGAGGAACAACAAGTCAGGGGGATTGAGCTCTGTCACAACTGACCTGACCCAAACCCTGAAAACCACCTTATTGACCAACCCCTGGTTCCTAGGGCACCAACAGTAGTTAACCCATGGGGAGGATTGGCATGGAAGGGCATTAAACTATGTTCCCAGTGTACTAAGAACACAGGTGCTGCAACACTGCCATGATGTCAAACAAGCCAGTCACTTTGGTTTAGCCAACACCCTAGAGGATAGGTTCAAGATCCAAATGGTTCTTGACAGATTGGAACACTGGGCCCGATCTAACAGAATTAAATTCAATATAGAGAAACGTGAAGTCTTACATTTAGGCAAGAAAAACCAAAAGTACACATATGGACTGAGTGAAACCAGGCTTAATAGCAGTAACTATGAGAGGGTGCCAAAAAAGCCAATGCAATCCTAAATTGCATTAACAGAGGGATACAATCAAGTGAGGTACTAATACTACTCTATAAAGCCTTAGTAAGACCACACCTAGAATACTGCATTCAGTTTTGGTGACTACATTATAAAAAAGACATTGAGACTCCAGAAAGAGTGCAGAGAAGAGCAACCAAGATGATTAGGGGACTGGAGGCTAAAACATACAGGAACTGGGCATGGATATTCTAGTGAAGAGTGTCAGCTTTGGAAACCATATGACAAAGAGAAGGACCAGGGGAGACATGATAGCAGTTTCCCAATATTTGAGAGGCTGCCACAGAGAGGAGGCCAGACCTGAAGGCCAGACAAGGAATAATGGATGGAAACTGAACAAGGAGAGATTCAACCTGGAAATAAGGAGACATTTTCTGACAGTGAGAGCAATCAACCAATGGAACAGCTTGCTTTCAGAAGTTGTGGGAGCATCATCACTGGAAGCTTTCAAGAAGAGACTGGACTGTCATCTGTCAGAAATGGAGTAGGGTCTCCTGCTTGGGTGGGGGGTTGGACTAGATGACCTACAAGGTCCCTTCCAACTCTGTTAATCCGTTAACGTAGATAATCTGATAATGTCTTTTCTTCTTTTTAAATTGTATCATTCTTTTTGTGATTGCATCAAAGGAGCCCTGTTGGCACAGTGGTTAGAATGCAGTATTGCAGGCAAACTGCCCACAACCTAGATTTCGATCCTAATGGGGCTTGAGGTTGACTCAGCCTTCCATCCTTTTGAGGTTGGTGAAATAAGGACCCAAATTGTTGGGGACAATTATGCTGATTCTGTAAACTGCTTAGAGAGGGCTGTAAAGCATTATGAAGCCGTATATAAAGTGCTATTGCTATTGCTATTATATTTGTTTTAATTGTTTGTAAATCTCCCAGGCATATATGTGAAATGGTTAGCTACATAAATTTTAAAAATAAACAAACTGAATAAAAGGCAAGCATTGTGGGATGATTCTATAGAGATACAATAATGTACTGTATATTCCAGAGAAGTTAATATAAAACAATCGTAATGCCTTATTAATTTATCTGAGCTATTTGTGTATGATGTCAGAAGGAGATATATTTTTATACCAAAGAATGCTTGTGGATGGAGGCAGAGTGGTTCACGGGCCTTTTATCTATCTGCACTCTGAGAATTTTTCTTCTTCCCACCCTTTTTCTTAGAATCCTTAGAAGAACCTTTTGTGAAAGATGAAGAATACTTGACTCAATCCATCACATCTTGTTTGCAAAAGTCCTAACCAACTTCCACAAAGAAGAGGCAACCTGCTGTGTATCTGCTTTCACTTCCCAATTTTTTCTAAGTCACAACAGCAAACATGCTACTTTTTTGGCTTCTATATTAGAGCTATGCAATGATCTGATTTGGAAGACAATTCAGTTTAACTTGACAGCATCCAATATGGCTTGAATTGTGGAATCAAATTGGGAACACTCCCCACTCCCTGATTTAATGATTTGGAAAGGCTTTTCATGTATGAAGGTAAGTCCTTTTTCCATAGTCAGTTAAATACTCTGAATCAGATTGAACTAATTTTCGGAATCAAGCAAATGATTTGAAAAAAATGAAACTGATGATCTGAACTGAAACAATAATTTGAATGGGATCAAAGCCAGTTCACCCAACCACACTTTGTTTCTGCATCCAACTGGAAGTTAGCTGGCCATGGTGGTGATCAGAGCTGGTATTCAGCAGGTTCTGACCAGTTCTGGAGAATCAGTAGCGGAAATTTTGAGTAGCTCTGAGAACCAGTGGTAACTTTCCCCCAGGAGTGGGCAGGGAATGGGGATTTTATAGTATCCTTCCCCTGCCACGCCCATCAAGCCATTCCCACCAAGCCATACCATGCCCAAGCCACGCCCACAGAACCAGTAGTAAAAAAATTGAATCCCACTACTGGTGGTGATCTCCTAGAAATTCTCTGGTTGAACTTACCTTCTGTGGAGTTTAGTTTAGAGTTATCCCTAACCAGGGCTTTTTTTCTCAGAGAAAAGGTGGTGGAACTCACCCCCCTCCCCTGGCCACGCCCCCACCCACCCCTAGGACCGCCCCCTAAAACCGCCCCTTTAGAGAACAGGGATGCA
>JAOYMU010000252.1:80507165-80525011 GCA_025802295.1 Psammodynastes pulverulentus | reverse complement strand
ATCTCAGTAAAGTTGAATGAGTTTAAATGCAGAAACTTTCCTATTAGAAAACTCACATCCAAACTGGAAAAAATATTTCTATATGTTAACATTCATTGCGGTCTACCAAGGCGGGGGGTGAGGGGATGGGAGATAAAGCTCAAACCTGTTTGTGTCTGAAATTTATTAAATTAATTTAACCTACTTTTAAAACTTAATTGATTTGTGATATAACAATAGAGAGAATGAACATTTTGAAATAAATATAACTCTTCAATTCATAATTAAATGATTTAAATAAAATGTACATAGATTCCACACTAATGCTTTAATATGTCCACATGAATTCACTTGTATCAAACTAGACTAATACAGAACTTTCACTATCAAGTTAAAGAAATCAAGTTGTTAGCTTTATGTTATAATTTATCTATTTATTTACAGTCTTTATATATCACAGTATTTCCAAATAAAATTCCCAAAAGTTTACAGTTTAATTTAAATTTAATTAAAAATAACAAATTAAACAAAATGCACCCTGACACACAATCCAATGGTAGCAATTACATCTTAAAGATTCCCTGGAACTACCAATTCTAAAGCCTTCTTAAACAGTGTCAAGCTGGAGGCCTGTCCAATGTCTGGCAGAAGTCTGTCCCAAAGAGAAAGGGCTGCAAATAAAGAACAGTGCCTCCAGACTCCCCATCAATATTTTGAATGGAGACTAAACTTAACTGTCTGCTCCTGTTATAAGTCTTCAGAACAAGGGGCTTTTATTTGAACAACACAATCCTGCAAAAAACAAACAAACGTGAAAACCATGAAAGAAGTTATAGGTTAAGGACTTTATAGGTTAAAACCAGCATTTTTTTGAAACCTACTGGAAGTCACTGCAACACTCACAATTGTAACAGTAATGCTCTGGGATGCAGCAGATGGGTTGACCCATTTTGTATGAATTGCAGATTACTAGCACTCTACATGGGCAGCCTAATGGAACATGCACTGGAGAAATCTAAGACCTCCTATTTCAAGTTGGATTACAATTGATAGAATAATCTGAGCAATGGTTGTTCAACAGATTTCATCTGCAAATCCAGCAGTAGCTATGAATCTAAGAGAAATCTGAAGTTGGGGATCCAATCCTTGAGGAATGGTGGCATTCATTCCAGAATCAAGTGTCTACCAAAATACAGGCAATTTTTCCACAAATAGGACCTCCATCTGCAAAAGTTTATCCACCGCTTGGCCTGAGATGGAATTGTATAACTGGGTATTGAGGATACTGACAGCTCATCCTGAATTGATTGATGACCCTTCTGAGGGGGTTCATATAGTTGTAAAAAATAACAATACAGTGGGTGAGGCTCTGTGGCATTTCCCAGGGAAGAAACTACCAAGTCAACTTCTTAGCTTTTAATTTGCATAGCTGCAGAGTCAAATTCAGTAGTACAGAAAATGTTCTGGTATTTAATCTCATTTTCTACTTGGCTTTTATGAAATAATTCTTAATGTCGCTACTTGGCTGGTTCACTCTTTCCCCAAATCACAAATGTGTGTGATGTCACTTATGTCAGTCTACTTTAAATCTAGGTATCCCATCACTAATATTGCCAAGAGAAAGCCAAACTGAAACATGTGACAGAGAATAATAATCAGGGCTTTTTTTCTGTGGGAACGGGGCGGAACTGCGTTCCGGATCCTTTTCGGAGTCCGGATCACGTGGTCCGTCTCCACCAATCGCGTGCTATCACTTCCGGGTTTTTTAGCGCGACGAGGGGGGGTGCGTTCCGGCACCTTTCCTCGGAAAAAAAAAAGCCCTGCACAAGACATTCAAGGGCTAAGAAGAAATAAAAAGATGAAGAAAACTTCTTTTTCTTAATCTTTTTATTTCTTCTTATCCCTTAAATGTATTGGCAGAATTTCCCATTCATTATATTGAATTTAGCTCTGTTATTTGCTATTTTTCTACCCAGATACTTCCAGCAATTTTCCTTAACATTTAAAATAAGACTGCTACCTACTCAAAAGATCCATCCATTCTCTCTCTCTCTCTCTCTCACACACACACACACACATATACACACACACCACGTTCAAGGGAAAGTAGCTTTACAGCTGCAGCCTTAAAGTATGATAAAATGCACTGTAAAATATAACCTATAATACCATTTTTGAGACCGAACTATCATTCTTATCTTACATTTATTGATGAATCTACACTATATATAAAATAGCTAGTGTATAAATGTAGATGTTATATATTTAGATTTAGATTCTTATTTATCACCAAATAATTCAGTATTATTTGGAATTGCAGCACTTGTTTTAGATCAGATGATCACATGTCAGGAATGATAGGAAGAACTCTATATCAATCAAGCAAATCTTTCTTACGGTCACAGAGCAGCATAAGGAGAATGAGGTATACATAATTTAAAGTATAAAAAATGTATCAGTATCTAAGAATAATTATAAGGAGCTCAAAAATATAAAACAGAAATATATAAAGAAACAAGTCTTAAATGAGCGCTTTGGCCTACCACCCTGAGTAGAAGGATCTGGAGAGAAGCCCAAGGATGAGATTTTAGTGATCTTCCTTTTTCCATGTGGACTGAAAATCATAGTTATTGGGTCAAGGCCAAGGGGAAACTCTAATATAATTCTATATCAAAACTCTCCAATCCCTAATGATACAGTATAATAACCCATATGAAGCCTTTTTCCTATTTAGTATGTTGCTGCGAACAACAAAACTGGAAAAAAGATTCATGTGAAAAACAATTTCTATACAAGTTCTGGGCTGATATTATACAAACGTCTAGATTGAGCATGTCTTCAGAGGCACGTTAGTCCAATGCTTGCTTTTTAAAAAAACAATCTCTATTAGCCCTAGAGATTCTCATAGTCATAACCTAAGAATCCTAATACCCATCTAACCCTAGGACCTGCTCAAATCTGCCTTCATCCTTTGGTACAGCTTCTATTCATGCTCGTTCATTATCATATATATGAAGTAATTAATTAATAAGGAAAAATGTGAAAGAGACCTATAGAAGGAAGGGGCTGGCTACTTCTACAACCAAAGTTTGGAGAGAAGAGTCCTTCTCAGAAGTTCTTTCGATTTTAAACACTGTGGCCCTCTCTAATGCCTTTGGCAATTTCTGTGTTACTTAGTACTTTCCTGCAATTACCACCTATCTTAGGGGGAACAGAAATGTCTTGATCTGCGTTCTTCCTTTTTAACACCTTTATATGAGAGACACCAGATTACATCTTTGCCTGAATCCTCCTCCCTTCCATCCCAATCCAACAATTTTAACAAGCAAGGATAAAGTTGGTGAGAATCTTCCTGACTGCTTGCTTTTAAGTACTTACTTCTTCTTCACCTTTTGGTTCTTGAGACTAGGATTAAAAAATGCCTAAATTTTTGTTCCCTCTAGCCAAAAGGGTGAAACTGTATACTTGTAATACATTACATATCTAACATCTATTTCTATGCTACAAACTATTTACAAAAACCAAAGAATACTGTAAATTGAGCATAATGAAATACAGAATTTGGTAAAAAGAAGTAAAGGCAAATTAAGTTTAATATTTCACTTTTCCTAGTATTCCCACTTTATTATAAATTCTTGACAGCAAAATAATTGAGATTTTTCACCAATTAGAATCAGAAGAAGCCAATTTTACAGTGTAGTTTATACTAGGAAAGTGACTATGTACAGCAGGGGTGAGAAATGAATTTTTCCAAGAGACCACATATGAAACTGGGACTGTTATGCAGGGCCAATTCCCTGCCTCTGGTGATACTTCACCTTCTGCCAATGCCCTAATGATGTTTTGCCCTCTCTTGACAATGCCGCAAGCCAGATAAGGATAACCGAAGGGCAGGATGCTGCCTGTGGGCCATAAAAGCCTATGACTGATATATACAATTTAGGCAAATAAAATTAGAAACTTGTCAATTAGTTTGTAAAAAAAACAACTCCAAGAAAATGTAGTTACATTATGTTAACTAGCTCACACCCACCTCCAAAGTTGAAGCATATGCCCCAAATATTTGTAGAACAGGAAGCCTGTTGTCCAACTCATTTTGAATTAAGTACTTCGGCATGACACTTTTATACTTTGACTCAGCCCTCATTACCTAGTACTAGCATTAGAATCAACATTAAAAATTAGAGAGAAAGAACAAGAGCAAGAATGGTTATCCCCTAATGATATGCTCGGCTACATTACTTAATTTCTTAAATCAAGCTTAAAATGTCAGGTAAGGAGCTGAAGTCAATAGTCTTTATGATGGAAAATAATGTTCATTCAAGCATGCTTTATAAGCCACGAGAACATTTTAAACAGACAGAATGAAGAAAGGTATCTACATTAGCAATGTTCAATCCTATATAGTTGTGCACTGTTGTAAGAATATATATGTCTTTCATATTTTCATTCATTATATGTTTATATATACTCTGACATGATAAATTCAGAGCACTTCTGAGTGTTCTGAAACATTCAAAAATCATAACCCTGCCAAGATAGGATTTAATAATTTAAGTTTTAAATATTTTACTTTATAAAAGTTTTAAGATTATAATTTTTACATTTTAGGTCATTTCATTTTTCTTCCCCATTAGAAGCACTATTTTAATGAAGTATAAAAATATAATTTAAACAGAGATAAAATAAGCAGAATAAAAGTGTAAAAGAATAATATCTACAACATAAAAACTACACTTTATTAATGATGTCACGAAACTTCACTAAAGACTGCCCACTGAATACTTATAAGTAGCAGTGTGTTGAATATTAAGGTTTGACATTAATCTGGTTAATGAGACATAAACGCAGGGGTGGGCTTCAAATAATTTAACAACTGGTTCTCTGCCTGGTTGCTGGGTGGACGTGGCCTTGGTGTGCATAGACTAGTCAGCCTCCTGCACCATGCTGGGAGCAAAAACAGGCCATAGGGGGGCTGTTTTCACTCTCCCCGGGCTCAGGAGGCTCTCCTCGTGCCTCCGGGAGGTTGTTTTTGCCCTCTGTGGGCTCCCGAGGCTCTCTGGAGGCTGTAAACGGGCCCCTTTCCACCTTTCCAGAACTTCACCCTCCAGAGCCTCCACACAGGCCCTACACTTTGCAATCCAAAACGGATCCTGGGAGGAACGGGAGGGGCCAGCCAGGAGTGAGATTTGCCAGTTCATCAAACTGACCATAAAATTAAAAACTGGTAGCAGCCCATCCTTGCATATATGTAAGAGTCAAACTCTAAGTGTATAAAGTCATTATCAATAAAGAGAAATGGCTGTTAGGCAGATAAAAGGTACTCATCATTATATTTCTTTTGAACAGTGGACTCTAGGGAAAACATAGTATGGCATCAAACAAAACACATTTTTAAGATTACTACCATTTGAGGGAACAATATTGTAAAACAATCCACATGCTAACAGTAATAATCCATGTACTGATAGCAAGAATCCTATGCCTTGGTGTTTTATGAGCTGCACTCCTGAAATTTGTTTACAGGTGCAATTCAAGGTGTTATAACCTTAAAGCCCTCTGTAGTTTTGGGCCTTTATATCTATACAACTACTTATATCAAATAAACCTACTTGCCTATGGGAGACTGCATAAAGTGCTTGCTGACAATTCTCCTGCAGCAAGAGGAAACCTGCAGGCAAATATTTTCCGCAACAGTTTTCTTTCTGTTGAATGCCCTCCCACTGAAGACATTAAAATCACAATTTTATTCCTGGAATTCTTAAAGCTGTTAAAAGATGTGGTATTTCAAAAAGCAGTCAGAGACTGAGACATTAATAATAAAGATACTGGAGATGTGAGGCTATTGTAAAGGTTTATGATGGTATCTTTTATGCTACTGATATGATGAATTGTTATTATGTTGGGACAGGTTTAATGATTTTGATTTTTAATTATTAAATTATGAATATTGCACTGTCACTCTTGCTTATGAACGGCTTAAGATTGATAATGACTGCAGTGCCATAAAAGCAAGTGTAACTAATAAATAAATCATAAGCAACAATTATTTCAGGAAAGTGACTACACAGTTCACATGGAACTCTACTTAATCAATTGTTTATTTAATTATTCCGGTTCTAGACTGCCCACCTTCAAAACAATTCTGCACAACGTAAAATAAAAATTATGTTAAATAGCATCAACCACGCTCTAACCCGGATGACCCCCTCAACTCACCGTAACTAAAACATTGGAATAAATTGAAGTAATGTATGAAACTGCCTACAGTTTCTTATGTTCTCCACCTTTAGCAATCACCTGCTTTATTCCTACCAGCATCTTCGCAACCTTCTAATGTATGTCAGATGTAGTATGGCTGGAAAAAAGGGAATTGTTCAAAATTTTGCAGACGCTTATCTAATCTTTATTATATTTTCCTTCGCAATCCCCTCTATTGCACCCCAACTTTGGGGGCATATTTTAAGTGAAGAAATCACAAGAGGTATGGACCACAAATTAAAGATAAAAACATTCATGGAAGGAAAATTTGACTAAATTTAAAAGTCAAAACGTTAAGCTTTCAGGATTTGAAACAAAAGAAACCATGAAAAGCATGCTAAATTATTTCGCTCTTCTACTGAACTATTAACAATATGAATAAATACAGAAAAAATAATTCTGCACTAAATTATCTAGATAAATCATGCTGTAGCTGAAAAAAAGGGGAAAAGTCAAACAGCAAATTTATTAGCCCTTAGTTCCAACTCTAATTGCTTGTAAAGATATATTTGATTACTTGTATGAAAATGCAGACAGGCATGAAATTCTGAATGCACATCCCACCAAGGGTAATGGAGTATTAATAAATTGCATGTATATTCAGTTTCACATACAGAGTCTAATGAGTGCATACAGACAGACACAAAATATTATTTTAAGAATGCATAATTCATGCTATTTGTTTCTAAATAAAATAAAAAACAACTTACTTGCATGTTTGTCTGCAAGCATAATGAGGCTATTGGAGATGTCTCGTCGTCTGTAAAAGCATACTACTTTTGCTTCCACATTACCACTGGCAGTCTGGAAAATGACAGAATTAATTAGTAAAGTACATATTAAAGACTAAACCTTAACATTCACTATAGATTTTTCACAAAGCCAAAATACATCTTTTTAAAATTGACTCATGTGATAAGAATAATCATGTTGAACCAAAATTGATTTACAGAAGGCAGAATAACAGAGTTGGAAAGGACCTTGAAAATCTTCAGTCCAACCCCGTACTCAAGCAGGAGACCCTATATCATTCCAGACAAATTGTTATCCAATCTCTTCTTAAAAAGTTCTAGTGACAGAGCATTCACAACTTCTGAAGGGAAGCCTTCAACTTTAGACTCTAGCTTTGCTCTGAGACTGAAAACCTGTTTATGTAAGGATTAAGCTCAGTTGCCATTATACCCTGGTACTTTTTTCCTGAGGAGTTTAATTTGTTGCTCTGTTGCCTATAACTCCTTTAAGAGCCTCAAAAATTACCTTTATTCCTGTATTTAATTATTTATGAGGGCAGGTCTCCTTCTTTGGAAGAACTGCTAGAGAACAAGATCCATCAAGGTAGGACAGGCCAGAAAACCCAAGGATTTCAGTACTTATGACTGGAGGGTATCATAGTAACAGAATTATAAAAGATTTCAGAGTTTCTGTCTACTTCATCTTATGCCAAACAGAATTAAGGCGGGGTTGTTTGGAACTTTATTCTCATGCTATCTACTTTTCCAGGATTAAGTTGCATACTTCTTCCCTTAACAATCAATTCCTATCTTTATCAATAGGTCTACTCATTTTAAAGAGCCATCTTGGTGTAGTAGTTAAAGACCCTGAGCTAGAAGAGTGAAATCATGAATTCTGAATGAATTGGTCTGCTTTAGGAACAAAGATAGCTGGATGACTTGGGGCCAGTCACTCTCCCTTAGCCCTTGGAAGGAAGCAATGCCAATATTCTCAAACTTGTCAAGAAACTACACATATATGTCCAGGCTTTCACTAGGAGTTACCACTGAATCAAAGGCACACACACGTGTACATATTATAGCATTGCCTTCCGAAGAAGCTGTCAGATTGTTTTGATAAGTAACAGGAAGATGCTATAGTCACCTGAGGTATAAAGCACTTCTTCCTAACCATTTTCAAAGCATACACAGTCCTATTATTCCAGTTAGTTAGTTAGTTAGTTAGTTAGTTAGTTAGTTAGTTAGTTAGTTAGTTAAAACATTTGGATCTTCAATATAAAAGAATCCCACATAGTCCTTGTTTTCAGTTTAGTATTTAAACAGATATAACACAAAATGAAGGAAGAAAGAAACCCTAATATTTGATTCTTAATCATAAGTGGCATATGATATAGTAACAATCTATACAGTTTTTTTTCCCCTGCGCATGCATACACACACACACACACACACACACACACACACACACACACATACACAATTTTATTTTCAAGATTTTTTAAGGCAAAGTAGGTTTAGCCAAGGATACCTAGTAACATTGTAATTTACTTGTTTCATAAAGTCTGCTAATCCTTCTAATCACACTTCATTCATCCTGACCAAGGGTGTGCCCAAAAGACAAAAACAAAATTGTTCTGTTTCAAACGTGAAAAAAACTCAACAAGACTTGAAATGTTCCACATAGAAAAGAACTAGAAAAGCAATTCTAGTGATGCTTATCACTTTCAAAGTCCAACATGATATAGGGCCAGGTTTTTGGTGGAAACCTGAGGGTATCTGCCTCTTTCACTACATCAGATAGAGTAGGTACATTCCAGATGTCTGCCCTGAAATGTTGCTATCTATTAGATCTTAGAAGTGTACATTTTCTGTAGGAGCCTCTGCTCGGTGGAACACTTTGCTCTTTAGAAGATATTTGTAGCTCATGGTTCAGCTATGGAATCCTTGGTGCTCTCTGAGGTTGGTGGTTTTCTTATAGACATTTCGCTAGCAAACTAAGTAACATCATCAGCAAGAGACGTCTTGCAAGAAAACCACCAAGCTCAGAGAATACCAAAGACCACACCCTTCTCCTTGAGATCCAACAGGCCTTTGACTCTTTCAACCTTTTGAAAGGTAATATGTTTGGCTCTTATCCCAACCACTAGTATAGGGAGAGGCTGGAGCCTGAAGACAATGGTGTTGGCTTGCACTGGAGAAACATGGTTACGATACCATGTTCTGAATATTGTTTTTCATATTTTTATGGCTTTGTGAGCCACCCAGAGTTGTTGCTGGCCATATGACTTTTAAATAAATTAATAACATAACCTTGGAACAAGACCTTTGCTCATTCACTTTGCAGCACAGGTCAACAAGATTTGAATTCAATAGCAGTTCATGAAGCCAACTTTCAAAAAGATTGCTACAATCATCATCGTCAACCAATTAATTGGGTAACCCGCCCCACCATATTGTTAAAATTTAGTATTAGAAAACACTTCCAGATTCTCAGTAAAGAAAACAGGGTTTAATTTTTTAAAATATGTTTTTGGGGAGGTTCTCAGCCAATGTACTAAGCTAGACAAAGAAAGGAGACTGTCTCATCAACATTCTTTAGCCAGCAGTTAACTCACAGAAGCCAGCTAATTAAGCCAGTAGTCAATTAGCAGTAGACACAAATTTAATGTACTGTTTCCATTTCATTTGTTTGCTGTTGTTTTGTCTTCAAATAATTTTTAAATGTAATTTTTAAGCCAAGTGCTGTCTGCAAGCTGCTTAATTATAACTCTTACAATAAATTAATTGAACATGATCATACAGTATGAGACCAAAGTCTGCATGTAAGCTCTGAATAGGACAAAAATCATGGAAGCTCTCACTCATCCCGTCTCCACTCCCAGAGCTAACTCAGTGGAAGTTAACAAAATCAGGTATATATCAACAGTTCACCAAAATGCAGTCTTGATATTTTAGATATACCATGGAATCTAAGCATCAACATGGCACAAGAGTATGTCTAAAGTGCATTCACAACCCAAAGTTCGGCAAACAATCCAAACCAACTTATGGACTTTGCAGTTTGAAATGCACTCTGCGATCTTAGCATCAGAACTGAAGAGCAACAGAAGGCTCATCTCAGAATTGTCAACCTGCCCAAACCAACATTATATTGAAGTCTTTGCAAGTACAAACTCAACACATTAGCAATACATATGTGCAAAGCACTGTACTACACAATCAATTTTATTGATTGCCAAGTGTAAAAGAAAGTGGGTCACAGGAATGGGCTGAGAGTGGGAGAAAGGTTGCAAAGAAGTTGTAGCAGCTAAATCCCATAGGTGATGCTATGATTAGTCAGTGGCCATTTTGCATACATTAGCTGGGCTACAAGAGTCTTTATTCATTTGTGGGCATTATGGATGGTGCTGCAAGAACCAGAAATACATCCAGTTAAACCACATTTAAGGCATTTCAGATGTCATGAGATGTCAATGACCCATGGACCATTATGATTTGCTTAGGTGACTTAGTTTCTGAGAAGATTCAAATATCTGACGAACAGCACTCTTTATATTTGTTCACATCTGAGTAAAAGACAGGTGGCTGTCAATTGTCTAGAGAATGAAATAACATTTTCTCTTAGCGCTAACACAGAAAATGTAGAAGACATCTTAAGGAAAATCTTAAGGAAAATGCTCCAAAAAAGTTAGTCTCCAATTGTGACTTTGTCATTTCATCATGTTCCTGCCATGGAGAACATCTTCAAACGCTAAGCAAGAAAATTGCTGGGCATCCTTAGCACTGCCTGCCCAATCCAGGAGTGGGTCCACCTTCCTTGGCCCACCATTACTGGCCAACTGATGAATTGCATTTGTTTTTACTCTGGCAGTGAGCTAAGCTTGCTACCTCAAATGGAGAGTGGCATGCTTGGGTCCAACAAGAAGAAACCTAGGACAAAAATGGGGCCCTGGCTGCTACTGGTGGCAAAACCTGACTCCCTGTTTGCCATCCATGTATTTCAGCAGTCACAAAACTCTAATGTCAGGATACTTTGTCCTTGACTTCCAACTTCCCCTGAAATCCATTTCCTCATAATTTCTAAAAAGCAACCAAGGATAGAACTTGACTTGTTCCCATTATGCCTCCTCCTCCGTCACCCCCACCAAACCTAAAATGAAGGGAATGAGATGACATGGCCAGAGTGACCTTCTTTGGGTGGCAGTATTCCCTCCTCCACAATTGGGTCCTGCTTCAATCTCTTCCACCAAAATGGCAGGCCACTACTGACACAAGTAAAATAAGTCTCTTCACAGAGATTCCTCTCCACCCCCCTTAATCTTAATCTGTCTTCTTTCTTTCCCAATGACTGCTTTATCACCACAGGCTTCTGAAGGAGTGTCAAGTGATATTGTGAGTTATGACATCATTGTATAAATGGCACAAAATTATTTAAATTTAAATCGTACAGATACAAGCAACAAAGTTATAGCCATAAGTAGAAAAGGAAATAGGTAATAGGAAAGAAAAATAGTAATACAGCCTTATAAATAGTTTGACAGTGTTGTGGGAGTTAGTTGTTTAGCAGAGTGATAGCATGGGGAAAAAACTGTCCTTGTGTCTAGTTGTTCTGGTGTGCAATGCCCTATAGCGTTGTTTAGAGAGTAGAAGTTGAAACAATTTATATCCAGGATGTGATGGATCTCTAGATATTTTCACAGCCCTCTTTTTGACTCGTGCAGTATACAGGTCCTCAATGGAAGGCAGATTGGTAGCAATTGTTTTTTTCCTACAGTTCTAATTATCTGTTGAAGTCTGTGTCTGTCTTGTTTGGTTGCAGAGCCAAACCAGACAATTATAGAGGTGCAGATGACAGACTCAATAATTCCTCTGTACAACAGCTCCTTGGCAGTCTGAGCTTTCTGAGTTGGCGCAGAAAGAACATTCTTTGTTGTGCTTTTTTGATGTTAGGTGTCCATTTTAAATTTTGAAACATTATAGAACCTGAAACTTGAACTTGTTGATACTAAGTTGTCTAGTATTGTAAATTTACCATCATTTCTATGGTTTTCAGTGTGCTTAGTTCAAGAATGTTCCAGTCACACCACAAGACTAGTTGTTCAACCTCCCGTCTGTATGTAGATTCGTCGTTGTATCGAATGAAACCAATCACTGTTGTACCATCTGCAAACTTCAGTAGTTTAATAGAGGGATCTTTTGAGGTAGTCATTGGTATAGAGAGAGAAATGAAGAGTGCACACAGCCCTGGGGAGGGGGTGCTAATTGTACAAGTATCAGATGTGATTTTGCTTAGCTTCACCTGCTGCTTCCTGTCTGTTAGAAAGCTTATGATCCACTTACAAGTGTGGTCAGGCACAGCTAGCTGATTTAGTTTAGTTAAAAGAATATCTGGAATGATGGTATTGACTGCCGAGTTGAAGTCTACAAAGAGGACCCTTGCATAGGTCTTTGGAGATTCAAGATGTTGTAGATGTAGTGCATAGCCATATTAACAGCATCATCTGCTGATCTATTTGTTCAGTAGCCAAATTGCAAGGAGTCTAACGGTGGATCTGTGATGGTTTTCTCTTTCTCTGAGATTTTTAAAGAACTTCCCCATGGTAAGCCTCAACACAAAATTCCAAATACAACACTTGTTCAAACAATCCATCTTCAAATGTCTGAGTTTTGTTCAGTTTTATTTGGCATTGTATTTGAAAAGTGCAAAATGCTCCGTATACACTTGTGACTAGAAAAAGTTTCAAACATTTTAAGTTCAAGACAGAAAGTTCAAATCCCATTCGTTCATTGATTTTAACAGTAACTCAATATCTATCCATTGGTACAATTAATGTAATCGTAAGACCAATATGTCTCTATATTTGCAAGCAGCATACAACTGTGCAGTTTGTCTGACTTATGAATTTGATTTATAAAGGCTGTTTAAAATTACATTTTCTTAATCAAATCTTTTCTGTGTTAGAGAAGTTAATTAAATCACTATGTGTTACTATCTCTGGTTGAAATGCTCATTTAATTATTTATCTTGGCCAAATGTTTTTGAGGAAATTGAAAAATACTTTTTGTCCATATTTTCCAGTTCATATAAATTATTGTATTCCTATACATTAATTATATAAACTATAAATTAATTCAATTGTGTCTGTGTCCTGTCAGATTTAAATTACAAAAGACAATCACATCTTTCTTTGAATCAATGGTATTTTATCATGTACGAAATATTATTGACTGAAAATTAATACAGAAATCATTAATTAACGAGTTTCATTCAAGCCCATTCCCTATAATTTACAACTGACAGAAACTTGATTTTGTTCACTGACCATTAAAAACATATTCAGTAAAACGAAGGAAACTTAACTACTAACATTAGTGATTAAGGCAACCATTTGTGGGTGAAGCTTACACATGATGTAGCAAAAGTTTGGTATTTTTAGAAAGAGAGACATATCCAAATAATGGAAATAAAAATTACTGGAGTACTGTGGAAACTTAAGAGTAAAAGGCATAATCAACTAATGGTGAATATCACTGTAATGTCACTTTGTTCTTATGTACAGAAGAACAAAATATTTCTATACCATCAGAGTTACAGAGGCAGAGATTTTCCAAAACAGAAGTGAGAAAAACATTAAATCAAGCTAAAGTTTCCCTGAATTTGGGAATTGTAATCTGATGTAACTATAAAGCTGACACTGGAAATAAAATTTGAAAATTATAAATATGTTGTAAGAGAAAGCAGCAAGTTCTGTTTGGTCTTCTATACCTAAGCTCTTTTGCCTTAACTGATCTAGCTTGATATGAAGGTCACATCATTGGAAATTTGGGATAACTGTTTCCCAAGAAAAATTGATCTACCAGTATTAATTAGTCAATTCACCAGCTTTGTGGTATAATATTAGTCAGTAGGAAAAGATATTTATCCAAAGACTAGATTCAGGTTTACTCCTGAAAGTGCTTCTTTGAAAGTGCTGCCTTTGGGTAATTTGAAGGATACTTCTCAAAAATTTTGTTAGAATTCTTTCTAAGACAATCTTACTGTTATATACTCCTAATTGAGTCTCTTATAGCAGTTGTGTTCAAACTCTTGCTGCAAACAGTTTTAATTGTTACAGACTGTGCTCCTCTGACAAAATAAGTTTCAATAGTCGAGGCAGATCTCTGGGTGTTAAGAGATATCTAATCCAGGTGGGCAATTCTGCTCCCTAAAGCTTGAGAAACTATCCCAATGTTTTATTTAAAAATCTTAACCTGCTCAATTGATTGCCCCTCTAAGTTTCACCATCTCTATTTGAGGCTTTTGGAGAAAATGAGAATCTTGATCTTAGGATAATTTATAATTAATTTCACTTCAGTACTATATTGCGCAAGTGACAAACTTTAAAGCCAGTGGAACTCAATAACAGAATTACTGCATCATCAGTATACAATAGTAAACTGATATGTCTATGGGCTAATCTGGGAGAATGGAAAGTAAGAGTTACTTAAGAGAAGAATTATGAGTTTATAAAATAAATACACATCCTAAATTCCCCTCCTGACTGATATTTCCTTAATGACATATCCTTGATTTCTGCACCTGACCTTCAGTCTAATGTTTTCACGAATTTCAATCAGCAGAAGAAACATACATTTGTCTTAATTTGCCCCAACACCTCTTATCATGATTACTGCCTTTCATTGGTTCTCACACATTAATTCTGCAACTAGATTTCATCTGGAACAACTTTCTAGCTTGCCTACACTATAGCAGTCACAAGATTATGCAAGGCAGAATTAATAACATTCCCCATGGTATTTAATATTCCTTATCTGCAGGGATGGGATCTAACCGGCGCAGCTACTGGTTTGGGATTGTGCATGCGCACTGGGAAAACATGTGCACGCCGCTTTCCAGCCCCCAGCTGGGGCTTGCAGAGACAATCAACATGAGCTGATAAAGACCAGGTAAGAATCAGAGAGGGTGGGAGAGCTCAACATGGATTTTTTTGTTTCCTGTTCCTCTCCTTTTCCCTTAGCTACTGGATCTCCCGCGCTGGGCAGAACCAGGAAGATCCCTCCCCTGCTTATCTGATTTATACCCTTCCTTATATATTTATTATAAACTATACAATAAATATATAAGCAGAAAATAATTCACAAAATAGTTAAATTTATAAATAGGGAAAAAATCCTAAAGTATTTCTTTTAAAAAGTGTTAGCATAAAAGATATTCCTTAATTCTTTTCTAGGCAGAGGATCATCAAACACAATACATTTTCTAAGGAAATCCATTCCTTAGTTTGAGAGCAACTAAGAAGAAACTGTCTCCCAAAGAGTAAGTTACAGTTTATTTTTGAAATTTCTAAACATCATATACCTTGTTAAGTTCTTCTATTCGCCTGATAAGATATGGATTGCTTGAAGAATTTTCAAAATAAACATAATCTGTAAAAAAAAGAAAGAAATTTAAAGTTTATCAAAAAGCAGTATTACAACAAAATAAAAAATCAGATGATCCATGTTAAAGTTCAAGCACGCACTGCTCTTATTTCTACCATGAAAATATGTGATCTTATTTCAAAAAAATTATAGTTTATAAATAAATTATCTTACCTCCGAGGCCTAACCAAGGAAAACATCATTAATCATTCTATCAGCAGTGACTGGAATTCCATTAAAATATCTAATTTCAAAAAAAATGTTCCCATATTACATCAATTCTCAAATAATTATTTTGTAACAATGAAGCTAATTAATCAGGTGCTAACAAATTTATTACATGAGCGACATAAAACTATGTATAATGGCTTTCCACCAAATAAGACCTGAAAATGGCAATTTCTAACCAACTTATAAAGTTAGAGGTTCAGAAAAAAATAGATGGCACAAAATGGACTTTCATGTTAATATCTCTAATATATTAGCCTCCAAAACATAGATTCGTCAGTAGTATTTCAAACATTAGTACAATAAACTTTCACTGTAGGATAAACCATTATTTAACCACTTATTGGAGGAACGGCCGTATGCTAAACAAAATAGTTTATCAAATGCATCTGAGATGTATATATGCATAAAACAGGAATGCAATGTTTTACTGACATACTGACATACATTTTACACGTGTAAAATGCCAAGTAAGATTTTATGCATGAACAAAAGCATACACTTTGTCCACTGCTTGCCTCTGAAATTTGTTAAAGCGTGTTAAATTAAAGGTTAATTGTATTCTCCTACTCTTTTAAAATCCAAATTATTGTTGCTTAAGAAATCTTTCTTTACATCAATGTGACTTTTATACAGGCCTTTATTTTAATAATTGTATATTTTTGCAAGAGCTTCAGAAACCATTGTGTTTTGGATCAAGGCAGTAGCTTTTCACTCCAAAATAGGGTGGATAATTAATCCAATCCAATAATAGGGCTTTTTTTCTGAGTAGCATATACTATAAAGAACCACAGAGTTGTGAAGTATCTTAGAGACAATCTATCCCGCCTCCATAATATACATCCAAGAATCTTGTGACTATAAAATAGTTGATAAATGCCCCTCCAGTCCCTGCTTTAAGAATTGCTTCCTTAAATAACTGTAGCAAAGGAGAACCATCCAATCCAATCAGTTCTGTTATCGATCATCCTTGGGAAGATTTACCAAAATTTTGTCAAAATCTGCTTTTTTTCAATTTCCACAATTCATTTCTTTCTTTTTAAAGCAAAAGATAGTAATTCTCTTCTATCTTCTATATGACAAGATTAAGAATTTAAAGGCCAATTTTATGTGCCCTTCCCCCCTGTAATCCTCAAATTTTAAGGCTGGACAGTGCTTAAATTCAAAATAAATAAGATACTGGTACTTTGAAGTGAGGTGTAGAACACGTCACTTCTCTACAGCTCCTTAAAACAGCTCTGCTACAGCTGGCATTTATTTGTCTGGGGGGGGGAAGTTTAAAGAAGCAAAGTAACAATAAGGAAGATGTTAAGAAATGCTTGTGATCCTTTATGAGAACTACACTCAGGAATGGAGAATTCATAATCTATGTCAGGGTAACCCCATCCAGGGATTCTTAGAAGTGTTGTTCTATAACCCTTTCAGACTGTGGGAAGGTTGTAGATCAATTGTAAATTGCAATCCAATTTATCTGAAAAATCACTTACTGTGGGAAATTGAAATAATTAATAATAGTTTCTAGGGAAAGTTCAGTGGGACTACTTCCACTAGGACTGTTTGGAAGCGGACTGAAAAGAGATTTGTAAGCCACTATGTAGATGTCTATCCAGAGTAATCAATAAAAGTTAATCATTAATGCGCAATGGAACTTTAAAAGCTGAAGAAAATCAAGACTCATTTCAATTTCAAACGTACTTGCTCACAAATAAGTTCCCGAAACTTCAAGGGAATTTTCTTTGTATGGAACTGCATTCACAATATATTAGTGAAAAACCTGCAGCATTTTACCCATGATATCAATGCATCCAATCAAGCTCTTTGGAAAAAATGTCTTTCTTTCAATGTACAATGTACAATGTTCAATGTACAATTATATTTTTTGTATGAATATTACTGTACTAATGAATTTTCAAGTTGTGACACAACAAACACAAAGGGTCAGATTCCAGGACAACAAATATGGATGCAGTGGGCCAGAAACTAATCCCAGACCACTCTATGGTTTTTATATTATGGCGTTTAATGTTGTAAGAATCACCTATGAGTTGGACAGCCATATAAATTTGTTTAATAAATAGTTGGAAGAGGCATGCCCTTCATGTGGAATCTGCTTCGTCTAAGATATTGTCATTTGTAGCTCTTACCAAACATTTGTATGTTAATTAATCATGCAGTAGTTGATGAAAATATTGGGAGGGAGGGAGGGCGGGAGGGAGGGAGGGAGGC
>JAOYMU010000252.1:80419704-80431690 GCA_025802295.1 Psammodynastes pulverulentus | reverse complement strand
TACACACACACATACACCCCACCCACACCCCACCAGCAGATATTCACACCCATTCTCTCCCCCATCCCTTTCCCCTCGAGTCAAGCCCACGGCAATGGAGACCTTCCCCTAAATCCGCAAACGGGGGGGGGGTTCATAGATTCCAACAACCCCAACCTGGCGCGGCACCCTCCGGACGCGACGGACATCAATCCCCCTTTCTTCCCCATCCTGAAAGTGAGGGGAGAGAGAGGAAAAAATAATCTGGGTATCTCTCTCCCCCCCCACACACACACACCCAGCACCCGTCTCCCACATAACCTCTGCTTCCCCTTGTTCCCCCGTCCACCCAGAATCAGCTCAGTCCCCCTCTCCCCCACCTCCACAAGGGAGGGCAAAGCGGCACTCAGGGGCGCAAGCAGACCCGGGACCCCCGTGCCTTCGCCTCCACGGAGTGTGCAGCGCACGCACACACGCACGCACCGAAAGCCGCTTAACTCTTGGCTGGCTAGGAAGAGCGAGAGTGCGGCAAAAGTAAGCTGCATGGCAGTCGGGAGAAAACCAGGCTGCGTGGGTGGGAGCGGGCGGGGGATGGGGGAGACGAAAAGAGATTAGAAGAAGGCGCGTCCCCCCTCCCCCCGCACTGACCCACCGGGCGATGGCTGCGGGCTTCGGGTGGCTGGGAGGCTGGCAGTCCTTTCCATGCTCTGTCGGTCGGAGGACACCCGCGCTTTGCTGGGGGGGGCAGGCATTCAAAAGGAAGAGAAGATTCCCCCCGACCCTCTCCTTCTCCCTCCGTCTCCGTGGGATGGGGGGAGCTCGATGTGGGAGGGGCCGTGCCGGCCACCCTCTGAGCAGGGGCGTGTTAATTTTGGTGGCGTTGCGGGGCCCCTTCAAGTGCAGGGCCCGATTGGGCCCAATCGCTCCAATCAGCTTAAATCCGGGCCTGGAGGGAAATCAAATAATGGCTGAAATAGCAGATGCCAATAAAAATGTGTTTATGGCTTGGCAGAAACAATAGCAGGAACTTTGAAGGTGACAAATTTTTTTGTTAGTGGAAGGACTAGAATAGGAAGAAAATGGCCTTGGAAAGGTAATAAGGTAGATTTGAGCTGGAAATGGGACTTTAACTTTAAACAAGGTTAGGGTCATAGATACTGGAAACTGAAATAGTGAGAAGAGTATGTTTAGGGAGAGATGGGAAGGTGAAAATGTAGGTGCAATGGTGTGTGAAAGTACGTTGTCTTAATAGTAAAGAAGAATGGTGGTTGGGCAAATCAGAAAATTTAACAGGATGAATCAGAAACCCTCTCATTTTGCTAGTTTTTTTTTAAAAGGCAGACTCTGATCCAAGACTATGACTGGATCGAGCCTTTTACAATTTACATACCCCGTGCTTTGTCAACTTGGGAGATCATATTCCCCAATTCGGAATGCCTTCAGCTTGCACTAACTGAATGGCCTGGAACTAATTTTTTGCCATCTTTTGGCAGATTTTTGTTTTTAGCTCCTTAGAACATTAAACTTCTATGCAACTCTCTGAGTCAGCTGCTGCCATTTTTGCGTTTCAACATTTTCTTAATAAATCTTTTAACCTCATTCTTGACAGCCTCTATGTCACTTAAATTGTCAAAACTATATTTCAGGAATATATCTCTCTCCTTCTCTTGATATAGACCTTGTTTCATTCTTTATTTGTTGCAATATGCTTGTAACCTGTTATGGTTGGGTTCAGGCTGGATTAGTTTGACTAGGCCGAAGCCTAGGAAAATTACTGGCAGTTAAAATGCCACGTGTAAGGAAACAAAGGACCTGCCGCCGGTCAGCGCTGCCATGCATGGAAAAGATAACATTCCAATCCTACTGACATCACTGGCAAATCTCCATGGCAATACCTGACCATGTAATTTGAGCTAAGACCACTTCAAGCCCCCCATTCTCCCCCTTTTGCCAAGCAGCCTTTTGTATGGCCAGTATTATCACGTGTGTTGCCTTTTGATCTTTTAATAAAAGAGTCTCCCGGCTTTGTTCGGTGCTCACTCATCACGAGGAAACTTGGTGTCCACGTGGTTTCCTGATACTGGCTCATGAGGTGCCCGCTTGCCGGTTAGAAAGCGTAACGTCAAAGGTTTGCAGAACTGTTTGTAGAACTGCACCTTCCAACTCGGATTATCTGTTATCTAATCCAAAAGTGAATATGGCAATGTCAGCTTCCGTATATGAACAACTAATGAGGGGCTTGAACCAGGACAGTTAATTTTCCTAGATGGCTAGAACTCTCTTGCTGTGTTTTGAAAATGAAACCTGTCCCTTTCATTTAAGCAGAAAGATCAAACAGCCGGTTGGCAATTTAAAATACAAAAGAGGGATTAAGGGTTATGAGTTCAGCTAGAATGGCTGCAATTATTTGCTATCCTCTACGAAGACAAGATAGAAACAGGATTTTTCTGCCGTTTTGTCCCTTCCTTTTAAAATAGCCTTCTGACATGGGCAAACAAAAGCAGAGTTTACAAAGACACTTTGATTTCCAATGTCCAGGTATTCCACTCTCAGAATGGGGCATTGTGATGGAATTCAATTCAGTTTTATTAAACCTGTTGAAACTTACTTTTGGACAGAAATACAATAATAAAAATTATATGCTCTGCTATCCATATGCAACTTTATGGCATTTTATGCCCATGTCTTGCTCCAAAGGTGCATAAATGTAGCATTATAATTGCTCCTTTCAACAGATTTATGAATGGTGTAGCAGTAATGCATCAGGCAAACAGTCTTGCTGCGGCTCAAGGACATTTCCAATCCCATAATAGCTTGCCATGAAGATAATTAATAATTGGCCCAGAATATGGTGTATTTTTTTTGAACGCATGAGGAATATTTCAAAGAATCCCCTGTATCTATGTTTGAATATTTCATAACAATCAAGCAAATACCCTTGCCTAAAAATGAATAGGTTTTATTAACAGAAGTCTTAGAAAACTTGCATTCATTGAAAAAAACCATTTCTGTGTGCATATTTTCAGTTTATCTACATCTATCTATATCTAAACTATCAATTCTCTTATCATCTATCTATCTTATATAGCCATCAACTTCACCAAAGGTAGGCTGTGTACAATAAAGCTAAAACAATACACAAATACATAAACCACTTATCATGAAAAATATTAAATGCTATAAAAAATAGCAAACCAAGGAAATAACAAAGGGTTTTAAAACAATAATAGAGTCACCTCACAAATTCACCAGTCCCCTGGGATTTCTAGGCTCATATTGGCAAAATCAGCTCTTAAGGGACTTTCAGAAACTGTGATGAGGCCAACATTACACTGAGGCAGAAGATTCCACAATGTGTGCACCAGAGCAGAGCAGAAAAAGCCTGTTGCCTTTTGGGCATCAAGTATAGTTCCCTAAATAAGAGAACCTGTAACTTGTCCTTTCTACTGAATCTGGTGGAACGGGCAGAAGAAATTAGGGAGAGGCAATCCCTCAACTAACCTGGTCTCATGACATGAAGGACTTAAAGGTCAACATCAGCACCTTGAATTGGACCCAGAAAAAGACTGGTAAGCAATGCAGCTTGTGAAGCAGAGATATAGAATGTTCTGCTCGAGACACATATAACACACTGCCACATTTTGTACCAGTTGTGAATGGAACAACTACATTGAATCTCACCCAGGCTTAGATGTGGGTCTGAGTAAAAGAGATGGAAATTGCAAAAATTGTAATTTTTTTTTTACTTCAAAATATCTAGCAAATATGCTAACAAGTTTTATCAGAAGTATAAACCAAACAGAAATGATATATAATCTTTTCCCTTTCAACATTAACTGTTAGAACAAATCTATTTATTTAAATGAAAAAGTGTGTACTGTGGATATATCTTCCTGACCAGAGTTCACAGGAATTAACAAATTTATACTACATCATCCAGCTACAAACTGATTATCTGCTTATAGATTAATCTGAGAGGAATATCTATCCCTTGAGCTTCTTAACTGCAACAAGATACAAATAAATCCTGAGAAATAGAGAGAACTGCTGCAGACTGTAGTCACACTTTTCCCTCAGACACCCCAAAGTGTTGTGTTCTGCACTCAGATTGTTTAGTTCCTTTCTTTTTTATGCAAAATTTAGACCTCATCTGCATTACATTATGGCTACTAAGAATCCAAAGGAATTTAAATAGATATGGTCAGAGACATAAAAACAAGTCCAGTAAGTGAGTGAAACTGAGTGTACTTAGTTTGGAGAAACCTAAATAGATGATAATGTTCTTCAAATACTGGAAGAGATATTTTATCATGTGTTCAATTAACAAGTGAACGTTTTGCCTTATAAGTGGAATATAGATTTCAATACTAGTCAGTTCTTTAAGCTACATTTGTTTCTTTTTAAAATTTATTTTCAGCATTACGCATATAGTTCTTTCATTTTTGATTGTTAATTTTGTTTGTTAAATTAACTAATTAAAAAAAATGACTATAATACCCAGGCTGTACAGTAATGGGATGAATCATAAAGTGGAAGAAAGAAGAAGAAAGAAAAATCTTCCTACATCTAGATTTTCCTAACATGCTAAATCTTAAATCAAGGTTAGTAAAACTTAATTGCAATGAAAATTCCAAATAAAGGTTAATAGAATATAAATGGTGTGTTTATAGAATTATTTCTGTCCAATCAACCATACAGATTAAAGCAATAGCCTGATCCAGGTAGTATTTATATGGCAATGCTTGGCTAATCATTACCATACACACTGCATCTCAAACAAGTAAACATGTTTGACTAGTCTAGTCTAGCATGTAATATGAATGAAACTTACAAAGCTTTCAAATTCAGCAGTGAGATTTGGAAGCTTGACAGACACATCCATAGGAAATAAATCATGGAATATTGTATTCTACAGCTGGAATAGGATTAATTTATGTTCTGCTTTATCTTGCTAAAAATATGGCTACTGTACTGAAATCTATTTTGGTTTCCTGGTTAGTAGAAGGCAGCCTATATATCTCTGTTTCTCCTTTGTTGGATCAACCTGTGGTCTCCCAAGCCCTGTTAATAATATTCTCCTGGCAGAGGTAGTATTCAGCAGGTTCTGACCAGTTCTGGAAAACTGGTTGCAGAAATTTTGAGTAGTTCGGAGAACCGGCAAATACCACCTCTGACTCGCCCTGCCTTCCAAGTCCCAGCTAATTGGCTGGGTCTTCTTTTGTTGCCCTGCACAGGAGAACAGAGCTGGAAAGCAAGTTAGTGGGGTGGGGATGGAGATTTTACAGTATCCTTCCCCTGCCACGCCCACCAAGTCACATCACACCCACCAAGCCATGCCCACAGAACCCCTAGTAAAAATTCTTGAATCCCACCACTGGGCACTGGAATCTGTAGGTGAACTATAAATGCTCAGATGGCTCATAGGACTGGGAGAGGGGTCAGAAAGGTGAAGCTCACAAGTGGCTGCTTCATTGCTTCACCACTGAAGCTTTTCTCCTTTCAAGTATGGCAACAACTCCTTGTGCAGATTATGTGGTTTCTGTCACGCTACACATGGAAGGATCAGAGGTCAGTAATAGAACACATACTTTGAATGCAGAAAGTTGCTGATATAGTCTTGGATCTGCTGAAATATCAAAGAGCTGTTGCCTATTACTTCCTGCATTCACACAATGCATTTAAATAGTCCACTTCCTAGGTTTGTATAATACAGAGTTCATGAATCACTCAATACCACCACCTCCCAAACAATGTAACACTATGAAATTGTTAGTATATTGTGCAAATTGAGCTTGTTAACTTTAAAACATCTGGTGTCGTTAAGTGAATGCAACTATTGAATAATTAAGGCTCATAATTAATTCTGATGTATGATGTTTCCCTTTGTTTGCCCTACAAAGCCCTTCCAACTTTTAACTGCCAACAATCTGCTATTTTCAGGCAAGAAATGTGTGATTATTGCCTGAGTAAAAGCCAGAGTTTCTCAACCTCCCCAATTTTTATTTGTGATCTTCAATTGGCCAGGGAATTTGGGAGTTGAAACCTATACACCTTTAAAAGTGCTGGTGTTGAGAAACACAGTTAAAAAATAAACATCTAGCCCTCAAAAAAAACAGCAAAAAGAAATTTGACATCTCTCAAGTATGAGCTATCTATTGATGGTGTTGATATTTTATCAGGATAATTCCTACAGTCGTCACCTAGTCAGTGGTTTCTTCACTGTTGGTATCAGCATGGAAATCAGACTGAGATGAATAATGTCCATAGTCTTTGATGGAGACTTGTCTCTTGGTGGTTACAAGAATGCTTGTTTCTTGGGAATCACAAATTCTACTGTTCTCATATTATTAACTGATGCATACATTCCATTTCAGTGATTGATAGGGAATGGATAAGAAGCCACTAGATAGTTATGACAGTTAGATATTATGTGCCAGTGATTAGTAGCATTACTGTAATTGCAGAACTCAGTTACAAGGTCCATGCTTATATCCAAGTGCTCAGGACTGAAATTGCAGCTGTGGAAAGCATAGCTACATAGCATACTGCGGCACTAAACTGCAACAAAGAAAGAGTGTATTACTATTTTGAGAATTGTTATGCTGATTTGCCCAGTCAGTTGCCTTCAAGACATAGTGGGACTAAAATGCCTAGAAATTCTAAATAACAAATAGCCATACTAGCAACTGATTATGGAAGGTAAGTTTCAACTTGTTTGGAAAACATCAGACTCGGAAAAAATGTTTTGAAACTTCTTGGGAAAGTTATGGTGGTTCAGTGGTATGAAGAAGAGGAATAGATATTTCCTAGAAATTAAAAGCAATTTGAGGAAATGGGCTCCATTTTACCATTTAACTTTGCAAAAAGCCATTCTGTTGATTTACTTAAGTTTTCCACATAAATGAACAACTACATGCACAGTATATTAAGCCAGAATAGGCAAAGCATATATCTGGAAAAAGTGCCACTTAAAAGCCAAGATTTTAAAAAAGTGATCAACACATCAACAAATTATATAGAAAACTACCGTAAGCTCACAATGTTTTGAACGAACTTGTCCATTAGCTAACAAAATAAATATCTGTGAAAATTTGCATGATTTACAAAGGACACAAAGTTCTGTCTGAATGTGAAAATTGTAAAGGGAGAACAGGATTAATCCATTGCAGCAAGATGCACTTATTCTTCAGAACTCATTAATTACTTAGAAACTTGATCACAGAGCTTATATTTCTTCCATCTACATTGTAGCTCCAAATTACTTTACTTTACTTTTTTTGTTTTTTACTTTACTATAGATTTCCACAGCAACTTTAGGTATTCCTTCAAGCAGTTGTTTTCTAGATCTCCCACAGAGCAAATTATTTTGAAGATAATGATTCTTTCTTTAAAGGAAAACAATTTTTGGGGGGGCAATGCTGGTTAGTACTTGGCTAGAAAAAAGCACAATTACTTCAAGTAGTGGAGCTTTGGAACTATCTGTTTCTCTTTCTGATGAAACTGAAAGTTAATCCAGACGATTCTGGTCAAATGAAATAATGGGGAACAAGTTTTTAAACTATGCCAGAAAAATTCAGGAATTCCTGAATCCAGGAATGCAAACCATCCGTGTGCAATATTTTCATAGACAAGTCCAGGGAAAGTGATTGTATGGTTATCAGATCCCTCTATAAAAATGAGTCTTCACATTAATTTTGATTTATGACATGAAAAGGCATCCCATATGAATATTTCTTTTTAAAATTGTTGAGAAAAATCAGCTGACTCAAATGCTGCTATACTGTTCTTTTGAACAGAAAACAATAACTCCTTTCTCATTAGCTGATGATTCAGGATTTTATTTATTTATTAAATTTCTATATCTCATTTAAGTGACTCTGGCCAGTTTAATTGATGGATCCAGTCTGCTTTATGCCTACCCAGCACTGTTTTTCATTATATTTAAAATAATTGTTTGTGGAGGTTGTGTCATAGTCATATTAATAGCTGCTTTCAGTGTTATTCTTTAAAATATACTAATAAATAAATATACATGGATTATGTAATGGAGGTGCCTGGAAAAGCTACACCTACCATATCTTAACCACTGCCTTAACTACCACACCAAACTGGGTCTCTTTCTCTACTGTTTGTGGGAAAAGCAAATTTAAAACTGGAAGAAAAATTGAAACAAAATCTCTACTAATGGTAAGAGAAACTCCCCATCACATCCCATCACATCAGCATGTATACAAACACATCACACACATACTGCTTTTATGATTGCCTTCTTCTAAAGCTGTTTTGAAAGTGAAGCTGATCAGCCTTATCCTAATTTACTTCTGCCTGGAGCTCTAATAACTTCATTCTATAATTTAACAACAACAAAATGGAAAGACATGGAGGAAAGAAATATATTAAAGACATGAATTTCCATCATACAGTTTTACTTTCAGGCTGCTGGGCAAATGCCACAGTAGAATGTATTGACAGAAGACTTATGGCACTGGATAAAATGGTTTTTGCTCTATTCAAAGCTCAACTGGAGTGCTTTGTTTGATTCCACAGCATGCATTCATTAAGATAGCGGCAACCTAGAAAAAACTGGGAGTAGAACTGGCAAGAGGACAAATAGCTCACAAATATGGTTTAGGAACATATTTGAAACCTAAAATGTAGGACTTGCATAGCTGCAAGAATATGCCTGTATATATGTACTTGTATTTGATGTTATCCATGCCTATGAAAGAGGAAGCAATACATCTGCACAGTTCTTTTCTTGATTTCCCAGAATTATAACAACTAATAGGATTGCAAACATTTTTTTCTTGCAAACATTTTTTCCTTTAAAATATTTAAGAGAAGGAAAATAACATGCTGCCGAGAAAAGTGCTAGACACCAGTATTAATTTTATTTATGAGTTTGTCTCCAGGACCATAGCCATTTTTAGAACATCAAAAGAGTGGTGGGTGTGGCTGAGTGCTTTGTTCAGAAGTATCCTCACCTGCCAAAAGGAAACAGCAAGAAATCAATATACAGCTTGGAAAGCTCAAAACAAGTGGTTATTCCTGGACCATGGGCTTCCATCAGGTAGCAACCGAATGAAACAACATTGATTAATTCACAAGGTAAGGGTTCTCAAACTGTGTCTTGTGACCTCCTGTGATTCAGGAGCAACCTAGGTAGAGGTGTCACAGAATTGTTCAGAACTTGCCACATCTAAGATTGGATCATGAAGGTGGTAAGTCAGTTTTTCATCTGCTTCCTTTACTTAGCAAGAAGAAGAATTTTGAACAGACAACTTTGGGTGTGGCCATTCAGCCAAAAATGTATTTCTACTATCTCCTAATAAATAAATTTTATATATCAAGTTTAGATACCGCACATCTCACAGGGTGGATTCTGAGTGGTGTACAACTAAAAGTATGAAAGCATAAAAACTGTAAAAAAAAATACATCAATAAAAGAAGGCAAGTGAAAATAAAAATAAAACAAGTTAAAGGTTAAAAGATGGGGAAGAAGGTGCTAATTGCCCCTAGGGTTGCATACCACTCTGCAAAGTCCCATCAGAATTGAGAGAACCAAGTCTTCAAGCTCTTTTGAAAGGCTAGGAGAGCAGGGACCCGCATCTCCTCTGGGCAGAAAATATTCCAGACTCTCTTCCTGGATATGTATTGTCTTGGAGTTTTATTCATGTGACAGGCACAGAGATCATTGGTCAACTTTGCCATGATATCACAAAGTCCGAGAACCCCAGATTTGGATAAATCTAAATCAAAACATAGATTTCCTATTGGCCAATTGAGTTCAAAGAGCAACATAAACCAGTAATAAAGGCAAAGCAGAAATTTAAGGATTCCAGAAGACAAACAGCATAGCAATAAGATTTATGGGCAAGGCAGAAATATGATCAAGACAAACCAATATATTAAGGAGTCATATGTACCAAATCTGAGGCACCAAAAATGAATTGTAATGGTATTTTATTAACTACTTTTTTTGCACGGAAAAAGAAAAATACTAGATTTTGTCCTGAACAGTACTGTCAACTTTTATTCATTATAATTGATCTTGCGTTGGTTCTGGCCATCATCTTGCCCCATCGTACATTCCTATGGTATTTCATTATTTTTATTGAAAAAGGACAAACACAATATAGGAAAGGCAAGAAATAAGTGTTATCCATGTTTCTAAATGATATTTCCCAGGGCTTCTTACTAGTAGCCAAACTATTTAGGATGGGAGTCCTGCATCAACTGGTGAGCCAATGGCTTCCTATTCCATATGTCAATAATGCTAGGTTCAGGTTCAGGTTCAGGTTCAAGTTCAGGTTCTAGGAATGGGGTTTAGTTTAAAATTATATTCAAGTCAGTTCCTGATTAAATGCTAACCAAGTCAGTCAGATATACGTGTCTCTGTATGCAATTAAATTTTGAGAAATGTGGTCTTTTAATTGCTGGCTTCTTTCAGATAATACCTAAAGTTTCTAGTGTTTTTCTAGAAGTTTATCATGATACATCAATTCCTTCCAGTATCTAATATTCAATACTATCATTTTGGCTTTTTCCTCTCAAACTGTTTAAAGTAATATACAAATTGCCCACACAAACCTGGAAGGGAAAGTGGTAGAGATACTTACTTCTACATTCTTTATTTACATATTAGTTTTGTATCTCAGAGTTATCACCAAACCAAAGCAGCCATATACTGTATGTCAAGCAACATAAAGTTCCAGTTGATCATTCTTATCTAAAATGGCAAACATCTGAAAGCTACAAGCATCTGACAAGCCACCCTACATAGCTGAAGGCGACTCCATTGGTTATATTTTGTGCAATCTTCAAGATTGATAATGTGTCAGAAACCTCTGCAAGTATAATTCAAATAATTCATTAGAAGCAGTCTTAAAACCATTGAAAAGGAGATGGGAAATAGGATGAATTCTTATTGTCTGGAATACAAATTTAGTTTTGTCTCATTATCTAGCTGCCATCAGAAAAATCACAATGCATTTATTATCCCTTTTTGATGGCCTATAAAATATACCATAAATATTTAAAAAGTAGAATTGAGATGCATCCATTATGTGTGTTTTGAAAATAGCTACTGAACTGCCTTTAAATTAACATACAGGAAAATCTAGCTCTCTGCACCTGCTTTTACATCAATCATTACCAGAGTCTAGATCCACTCATAAGATTGCTGTCATTTATTTGGATCCCACCTTTAGAACTCAAGGCATATCTGAATTTTTTCTTCATTTTACCCTGAAGCATTCCTTGTCTGGTAGACTAAGGGAGAATGATTGGTCCAAAAGCCAATTAAAAATATCAAGACCAAGTATGGAGGTAACCATTTCATTGTTGATCCAGTCAGTCTCTTCATGCTGCATATTTTGTCCCAACCTCACCCTACCTTCCTTCCTCAGACTAAAAAAGATTGCTCGACTCTGATTCAATAAAATTAGCAGCTGTACTCAAGAGTTATTATTCCTAAGTGATCATCAACATAATGCAATAATTGTTCTTGGAGTACATGAAATGAGCCTACGCACATCTTTCCTCAATGATTCATTTCAATACTGTTTGTTGACAAAGACACAATTCGCTATAATCACTATTTGTATAACCATAAAATTTGGTTTTTAATTAATTTGGATTGGGTATAAATCATGCATTAACATTCTTAATTCTTGTTATGAATTCATTAATTCAGTTAATGTGATTTGTAGCCAGGTTTCCCTTTGTTTGTATGTGCACTTTTACTATGATTTAATTAAATTTTGATGAAGCTAGATAAGCTACTTTAGGGTACAAATTTATTATGTGGCCATTTATATAACAAAATAAGTTGCTTTCGGTGTCATGGGAATCTGTAAGAGAAGAAGAGGAAAGGACAAAGGACAAAGGACATATTGGACAAAGTGTATACCAACATCAAGCATGGCTACAAGGTTATACAACTACCACATTTGGGACAATCAGACCATATGTCACTGCTTTTAGCACCAGCATACATCCCTCTTAG
>JAOYMU010000252.1:80326214-80336365 GCA_025802295.1 Psammodynastes pulverulentus | reverse complement strand
AATCCCATTCCCTCCCCACTCCACTAACCTGCTTTCCAGCTCCGTTCTCCTGTGCAGGGCAACAAAAGAAGACCCAGTCGATCATCTGTCCCTCAGGAGGCAGAAAATAGATGGGGTGGGGCCAGTCAGAGGTGGTATTTACCGGTTCTCCAAACCACTTAAAATTTCTGCTACTGGTTCTTCACAACTGGTCAGAACCTGCTGAATAGCACCTCTGGTTTACTCCTTTATGATCCCCATCCAACGTAGCTTGGAGTAACATTGGAATGCATTCTCTCCAAGACATACCTAGAAAATACAGTGCAAAAATAAATATTAGGAACAATATACTCCAGAAATTATGTGGAGCTAAATGGGTTGCTTCAGCTGCTACCTTCAGGTCATCATCACTAGGATTGGTCTATGCAGCAAAATACTGTGCCAAACTCAGCAACACCATGAGGCTTACAAGCAGATGTATTAACCATATGTTCTGAACCATGTACTACTGTCAACTTACGAAGACAAGATGCACTAGTGAGAGAATACACAAAAAGTATGGACAACCCACTCCTACCAGTGCAGGCCAACTCCTCTCATTTACCAGCCAGAAGACTCAAATCCCCCACTGGCACTTGCACAACATCTGCCCAACAATTTTAACACTGATTCCCAATGGAAAGCCAAATGGGTAGCTGAACACCCAGACATTGGAAGACATATAAATGACCCCACAAAAATGGTACCAGGCTTTGAACTACCACATCAGCAATGGGCAAACCTGAATAGGATTCGCACCTCACATGGCATCTGCCCTGACTCTCTGTATAAATGGGACATAGTGTCCTCTCCTCAGTGTGACTGCAGAGTCTCAGGCAAACTGTAGATCACATCATGACAAACTGTAGATCACATCATGACAAGGTGTATACTGGTCCAGTATCTGGTATTTTTTTTAATATAAATGATGCTGCGCTTCAATGGTCAGATAGCCAAGACATTGATATTGGAACATAAAACTTTTTAACATTTGTATTTTATTCTGTTTTACTAATCTAAGTGAAATGTTAATATAGATTGCCAGGGTGGCTCACATGGTAAGATGCTGGGCCTGCATACTGCTGCACACAGCTGAGGTCAACAGCTCGATTTCCGTGAGTGAATAAACTGCATAGGGACAAGAAAGGATCCTCCCCAAATTGCCTACTGGCATTCAGGCATCCTGTGGGTAAAGATAACACCGCATGAAAAATTCCTTTCACAGAGGCAGCCAGTCACCTCCGTGATACCTGGCTAACACATGCCATACGCTAAATAAATAAATAAAATATTGCCAGTCCATTTGTATATTATGCCATACGCTAAATAAATAAATGTCCTCAGAATTTTTTTGTTTTCTGAATTTTTATGACAAATGGGATACACTGGATCTACTGGAGAAACTAAAAAACATTTATTCTCTATATCAACAAATTCCAGCAATTGAAATGAAAAGCAATACAAGTCTCTTTTTAAAAATGTACTCTCACCATGGAATCAAAATATTAATCTAAATCAATGCCAAAAATATCCCAGTCATTCCTATTGCTAAACATCCAGTTTTTTTCCTAGTCTTGTCACAAACAAGACTGTCAAGATTTAAATATGGCAGGAATTATTGCTTGAATAACTTTTGTTATAAGGACAAATGATCAAATTACCAAAATCTAAATCTCTGTTCAAATGATTTCTAATCTTGCATGCTATTAACAATATCAACTACCACTGAATAACTTTTTCTTATTATGGAATTAAAGAAGTGAGTATCTCCTTTAGAAAAAAGAAATAGGCTGAGGAATTAACTAGGTATATGTGCAAGATGTCTGGAAAGGAAAGTTGATAGGATGATGTTTAAAACGATGAAGAATGATGCTAATGACTGTGTTCCATTATTAAGAATGCCATTGATATTGTTTAAAATATTAATCTTATTATGAACAAAACAACAGTTTAGCCCATATCATAGCTGTTACCACCACAGGATATATTTTCTTCTCTATTACTAATCAAGGAACCATCTCAATTTGATCTTGAGTAGCGCTTTTGCAGCTCAATATGTCATGGAAACTTATGGTGAAACATGGTTTTCCAAATCAAGAAATTTGGCCAATTCAGTAAACCCAAAGTTACACTGGCCAAGTTCTGTCCTATGTATGTGCTGTCAATGTATACATAATGCTAAGCCTATTTTCCTGGCAAATAGAGGGCAGAGAAAAGAAAATTCTTGAAATGTCCTGATCTCATTTTAGACCAACCTACTCTTTTCCTCATTTAAGAATGGTTTCATCCAACTGATATTTAAGTCCAAGCCAATGCACTCTCTCCCTCTCCCTCCCTCTCTCCCTCCCTCTCTCTCTCTCTCTCTCTCTCTCTCTCTGTTGAATGTTTCCTTTCCCTCAATTGACACTGCTTTGAGTGGCTGGCAAATCCAGATGGCTAACTCTGGGTTTGACAGCTGCCATAAAGGTCTATCCTGCTGCTTTCAAAGGAAATGGACCAAGGATATGTGAGTGGCACTGCCAGATTACATCGGATAAAGCCACCACCATCACCAGTTCTCATGAACTGCACTAGCTACTTAACATTTTGAACACTTAAGTGCCTTTGCATCCTCATAATTAAGAGTAGATGAAATTTGATATTTGGATGAAGGGGACTGGTCATTTTTCTGTCACTAAAGCAATTACACCTTGAAAAAGAAAATCAATAAACCCTGAGTTAGAAAAATAAAGAAGGTCTTCCAGGTAATTATATTGTCCTTTGTACTAAGAGCAATTGATGGGCAATGGAGAACAACATGGACATTTCTATTATTCTTATACAGTTCTATCAAAAAATCTCAGAATTAAAACAAGAAAATTTTGTCAAATTGTATTGTATTGTACTGTATTGTATTGTTATTACATTCGTGTTTACATTACATTACATTTTTCTTGTACAATCTCAGCTAAGAGTCAGGGAACAATGTGACATTTACATATCTGGAAATAAATCCCACTGAATTATTTGGGATATACCGTACTTCTCTGTAGACACATAATTGTATGTACTATTATAAGATAGTTTTACCTAAAACTCTTCATATTGCCCGTACAAGCCACACATGTACAGCCCAACATATGTAGATGGAATGCTGTAGATATTGTTCACTATGGTGTGCATATTTTAGTTATGTCAACTATCATGGACTAATGCTATCTAGAATATGGTTTATAAAATCAGCATACCCTTTCTTCCGCTAGGCTCTGATTTGTTTTTGATTAATTAAACATAACATTATTTCTGTGTGCTTTACCCAAAACAATAAAAAACTCTCAAGAAAAGAATAACAGAAATATAAAACTAAAACAAGAGCATTTAAATCAATGCACCACAAATGTATTCAGTATCTTTCTGTAATGAATGAAACTAATAGAAGTGGATTAAAATACAATTATACGCTAAATAATTTTATTTCCTTTATGGATTTCTCGAGTTATACTTTCCAATTCTAAACCCATTGAGTTGCAAAAATGGTAAATAAAATATAAGCAGGGTCATCCATCCAGCAGAGCTACCACTTCCCCACTGGGATAGTTTTTCTCCTATGAATCTTCCCTGCAGATTAAAAAAAAAAAAAATCCTATTTCTGATGCATCTTCAGCAGTCCTCCATGGGAATTCAGGCATATGTTCCCTTGTAAATGTATCAAGAATATCTAATAAGAAAAAAAAGAAGTGATTTTGTTCCAAGACCTACTATGTCAAAAATTAAGTTAAAAATGAACCTATTATATCTTTTTTCTCCAAGCCTAAGAAATGAAATCATAATTATATATTAAAAAGTTAAATCACTGTTTCTAAACGAATTAGACAAGTTAGCATGGTTTCTTTATTCCCATTAGTTGCTGCTGTAGTTACAGCAGTGAATAGTTCTTCTAGATTTCTACTAGAAGCAACGTTCTTCCAGATTTCAGAACTTTTGGGGGGTCCTGAAGTACTAAAGAGCATGTTATATTGCTGCTGATAAAATCTAAAGTTCTGTAGTATTTTATCTTAGTTTTATATCTATTTCAGTCAGTTAAAAAGTAATATTTTTTTAAAAAATTGCTCTTTTCCAGAATGTCATAACAACGTAAGTGGTGGTAGTCCTTCACCTAACTTCTTCTCATACACTTCGATTAATAATCGTATCTGTGTAATCGCCCAAAGGTACTTTTTTCAAAAGGTAACTGGACCTTGTTTTTCCTTGAAGACCTTTCACTTCTCATCCAAGAAGCTTCTTTAGTTCTGACTGAACTGAACTGAAGAAGCTCGCTGGATGAGAAGCAAAATGTTTTCAAGGGGGAAAAAAGTCCAGATGCTTTTTGAAAAAGCACCTTTGGGACAACCATGACCTGTATGAGTGATTTTTTTGTTGAGTGACAAAAAACCGGTATTCTTCCTAGTTACTTTTTTTCTTCATTACATCGTTTAAACCATATCCCTGTTTTATCATAATGATTTCCAAAGAAGCAAAACTTAATTTGTTTCAAGCAAACAAGGATGCCTCTATAAGCATTCCTAAAATCAGATCATAAAGTCTAAGCATCAGAGTCAAATTCTTGTTAATTCCATAAATATGTAATGTCTAATTTCTGCAGGATAGCATTTACCATCATTGAAACTTTGTAAGTTAGGATGGAGAAATCAAGATTGCCAATAAACAGCATGTGTCCTTTACTTTATTGGGACGATGGGCACATGCATGTGCATGCTCTTTGCATACTCACATGGTCATTCAACATACACCACACACACACACACACAAACTCATCAAATGAAATTAAGTTTTAACAAGAGCTTCCATTGAGATAATCAGAGTCCACTTAAAATACTTAGAGGGGAATTAAGGCAGAACTGAGCATTGGAGAGAAATCATGCTTCTCAAATCACAATCGGCTGTAGAATGTCACCTTGTACCACAGTCAAACTGCTGTATTTTCAAGCCTTGAAGTTGGGGGAAAAGTTGCCTCCTATCAGATGCTCTAACTGAGATGGAGCTTTTTCTCCTCCTCTGGTTTGAAGAGTGAGAAAATGCTCATCAAAAGTCTTGCTGATCAGGCTCATGCACATACCCATTCCTGATCTATTATGACTTTCAAAGAAGCAATTCAACTCCAACCATGCTTCATGTGCTAAGAATGTCTCACTTAGTCAATCATGGTATCTTGGCGGATCTGTCCATAAGTTTGTACTTACCACAACTGCTTTGGGAGAGAAATAATTTATTATAGATCAGGGGTGGCGAACACGCGGCTCTCGAGCCGCATGCGGCTCCCGGCCAAAATGAATGCGGCTCTTTGCCTCTTATCATTTATTTTGTATACTGTGGCTCTTTGCCAAGTTTGGATTTTTCAGGGCTTTTTTTGAGCCGGAGCTCGGCGGAACGCCGTTCCGGCAGCTTTTTTTAGTCCGGACCACGTGGTCCGTTTCGACCAATCGCACGCTATCACTTCCGGGTTTTTTTAGCACGCGACGGGGTGTGTGTGGCTCTCTGACTCTCACAGTTTAAAATTTTGGCTCTTTGTGTCGAACTTGTTCGCCACCCCTGTTATAGATAATCATTATGTTTACATTTATGGATACTGTATATGCAATTTAGAGGGAATCATAGAATATACATTGCAATATAAAAATATATAATTACAATGACCATATTTTCTTAAAGACAAATCTGAAAAAGCAGCAAATCTGAAAGAAGAACATAATATTTATTTATTTTATTTGTTTGTTTGTTTTTTTGTTTGTTTATTCATTCATTTATTCATATATTCCTTGATTTATTTATTTAAAAATATTATATAGCTGCCTATCTGATACCAAATTCTGGCTAACACCAAATCAAACATTAAAATAATGGCAGTAATAAAACAACATAAAAACCATATTAACAGTATTAAAAGCATAAATGTTAAAAACAAAACTCTGGCACCAACTTAAACCTCCAAGATGTAGTCATTTCATTCTACTCAAATGCTTGGGGGAGAAGACCAAGCTTTTACTTTTTAAAAAAAAAATATTTATTATTATAACTTTACAAAGGAAAGTTCAAGAGCAAAATCAAGAAAAACGTTACAAAAAACACCCATTCCAGTAAAAAATCAAACAGTATATGTAAATTTATTTTAAAAACACAATTCAATTTCCATGTTTTTCACAGGAATGTGAAAGTGCATTAAGTGGTGACATTTGCATGACAAAAATTAAATGTCCAAAATAAAAGACAAAAATGAGCTTTTGAAAAAAAACCCTACAGGGCATACTTCTAAATAAAGGACAAATGGTCATTATATATATATATATATAATGAGGGGAATTTAAATCAGGAATCATCTCCCATTTGAACTGTGTATGTGTGTTTGTACTTATATACTTATGTGTGTATAAGTACTGTAGTATATACAGGGCTTTTTTTCTTCGAAAAAAGGTGCCGGAACGCACCCCCCCATCGTCGCGCTAAATAAACCGGAAATGATAGAGCGCAATTGGTGGAGACGGAGCACGTGACACGGACTCCGAAAAGGTCCCGGAACGCAAAAAATCTTATATATTCACACTATGAAGACCCCATATATTCTTTGAACTTCAACTTAACAGCTTTGATATATAGAGGTACCAGGACTCTAATGGTTATTCCAGCTGACCTTGTACTTAACTGTGGAAGGAAGGGAGATAAGAAAGCAGTTGTCACACATCCTTGAATCTGCTGCATTTCATCTCACATGTGACAAAATGAAATACAATCAACAAAAAGCTTATGCCTTATAATAAAAGTGCTACTCATAAAGATGTTACCAGAATCTTTCTACTTTGGCTACCAAGGACTAACACAGCTCTCCTTCTCACTGTCTAAATGTATTCGGGGTCTTTAGCAGAATATTGGCATAGCTAAAAAAAGAATCCTGCAATTAAATGAACAACTAACTAATGCATAATATATCGCTTACAAACTATCATGTTATCAATGAAAGCATGAATAAAATATTCCACCATGGGGAAATTGAGAAAAATAACTTTCCTCTTTCAGCCAGCAAATTTCTTTCTGTTGGGTCACTGTTTCAGTTAGTTGTAGAAGATACCAATCTTCTAGTACAGAGTCACATGAGATACAGAAAGAGGTGAAAGTGACAAATATTGCTTCGTTTTGTTTTATAATCAAGAAACATGCCAAGCTTCTGATGATTATTTATGTATGACATTTTATCAAAGCATCACCCTTAGAGCCAGAATGAGTCAAGAAATGAAAACCACAGATTCCAGGTATGGTACTTTACTTTCATAGGATCTTGTAGAAAATTGAAAGTCTTAAAGTTTTTCCTCCATGCCATTATATACTAAGCAATGGCAAGTTTTTGTTTTGGTTTCTTCCTCACATTTTCTTTGGTTTCTGGACCATGTAATCCCTGGTCCAAATTCCTTCCCAATGGCTCTTTCACAGCTTTTCCAAAGTCAGCTCTAAAATGGTTATGTAAAGTTTACCATTTATTATATAGAAATACAACTATATAAAGAAAGGTTTTGATATTCATAGTCACCTCAAAATGAATTTCTATTGACTCTCTCTCTTTTCTTCATAATAAAGCATTCTGAAATAAGAGAAATGAATTGTGGAAAACATGGCTGAATATTGATGTTCATTTTAAATATATCAATATAGCAGCTATTGTGGGATAAAATTCATTTTGGGATTTGCTTTTTTGCATTGTTATACAGCATCATATTATTGCCATTGTGAACTTTCCATAACAGATATGCGCAACATTTCCATTTTTTGAATAAAAACCCAAATTCTGTTTTAGTGAAATAATAACCAGAGGAATAATGATAAAGGAAGATTGAAAGAGGATCTTACTCTTATTTGAAGAAGAATATATGGAATGGAAAATGACTCAGGTGAAGATAACAATTTTATATATCTGTAAAAACCCTTGAGGTAGGTTATGAACTAAATCAATAAGAAATTTAAAATGTTGTTTCTATTGGAAACACTATGTTAAAAATTATTTGGATATAACCTGTAGTTCTGTTTATTAATCTTCTCCCAAAGTTAAGTTGTCAGATGAAGATGGAATTATTATCAGGTTAAAATAGGAAGGAATATTTTTAAGAAAGGAGATATTGTTGGGATTTGTTTCTTCCAGTGAGGAAAAGACTTTATATGAAGTCATCTGGAAAGCTTTGTAAAACCCTATTTTCTTTCATCATTTAGGATTTCTTCTCTTTGTGTTTGACGTTCAGGAATATATGAGTAACCAAACAAAACAAATCCCCAGTGATTCAATTTATTTCAAACAAGAGGTAGGTAGATTGGAATAGCTCCCAGGTAAAACCCTTTGCCCACCAACAGTTAATGATGCTTGTATTCCGCCTACAAATATCAGCCTTGCTTTGGAATACTAGAACCAACGCATCAGGATCAACATGTACTTTGATCCAGTAAAATATAATAGGAAGTTTCATTTTCAAATGAGGGCCAAAAGGCAGAATGTATCTTTGTGAGCCAGCTCATTGAAACTTCTGCCAGTTGTGCAATTAAACATATAAAGAACCAGATAAACCCACTTTTAGGATTGCTACCTTTCTTCTCCATTCTTCTGAATCTAACACTAGCTCTATTGTCATCTCTACTACCTTTCAGTTCTCTTCCAAGAGCCAATGTTTATAAGACCTGACTGACTCAAAGCCAAGTTATTTTGGTGGAAGTTGGGTTGTTTGAAAGACCACTCTAGGTGAGCCAGCCAACCATTTCTTCACCTTCAGTTTGGCTCATATCTTGAGTTACAATTGGTTCTGTCACAGTTTTGAGCCTTTCCAACTCTAACTGTGGAACCTCTTCCAAAAGCTTCAGTTGTCTCTTTTCACTTTTAGGAGGTAAAACCATCTGAGTTTTGCCAAGCCCTTCATGTGATATGAGTTTTAATTTCCTGCTCTTTGATATGATTTTATTTTATTAGTAATAGTAAAGGTTATATTACTTTATTCTAGAAAATAGATCCAATCTGGAACTTACATTCTTGATATTGCTTAAGAATAAACAAGGAAGCGGCATATTCAGATCCCATCTTTATCTCCCCATCTTTAACTCCTTTCCCATTTAAAAATGTATTCTGTATTCAGATTCACACCCCATCTTTGTCTGCCCATTTTTAGCTCCTGTTCTACTTATTATATCTGTACTGTAAGTAACCCATTTTAATAGAATTTTTCTGCGACAAGGATATTTCAGCAATATTTGATAGAGCTATGCAGAACTTCAAAGTCAATCTCCCATCCATTGCATGCAGTTCTGGGAAATGATACAGCTGTTCTAACATGTGGCAGAAATGGCTTTTGAGAATCAAAGCCAAACTATTGCACAGCCCTAATATTTAATCATTGCTGGTCCCAGTCGATAATGTTTGCTTCTCCACTGAATTAATAGGCAAGATACTGAGTGAAGAAGGACAGTATCACTGCCACCACTGGAGCAACATTCAAGTCACACAAGTGGTTCAAAGGATGTAGACAGGTAGGTGATAGAACATTTGCAGACTGAGCATGTAATTAATCCTTGTGGTATTTTTACTGTCATACACAGGGTCGAGTTTTATTTAGAACTGGAATTACAATAAGCACAATTACTTTTCTAATTGAGAAAAAATGGTTCTTGATAGAAATTCGGAATTAAATTATTGGGATGATCATTTTTCAACTGAAAATTATTAGCATCTATTTCCCAAGCTACAGCTTCCCAAGAAAGAAGAAAGCCACGACAGTTTGTATGTGTTTATAGCAGCCTTCCTCAAGGAGGGTAGTTTGGAAAATAACTTATATAGGGAGTTTGGAAAATACTGGTTTATTGGTGGATGAGTCTTTGCGTTCATTTCAGAAAACTTTTGCAGGTTATCAATTTAGGTTTCTAGTAAGAACAATTTGTTGATCTCTTTACAATCTGCATATAAGAGAAAAATTGTAAAAGGAGGAAATAAATGAAGAGCCCAACCACTTTTGTCTTAGCTACAATTGCAATTAGCTTCATTCTACATACATCTTTTATTTTATTTATTTATTTATTTATTTATTTATTTATTTATTTATTTATTTATTTATTTTGTCAAGCATATATGAGAAAAA
>JAOYMU010000252.1:80279697-80295025 GCA_025802295.1 Psammodynastes pulverulentus | reverse complement strand
CAACAACCGGTTCTCCGAACTGCTTAGAAAGTTAACAACCGGTTCTCGTGAATAGGTGCGAACCTGTTGAATCCCACAACTGCTGCTAGTCATGGTTTTTCCTAGGTTAGATATCCCAAACAAGCAAGAAACCCAAAAGATTCTACTACACCACCTTTGGGCTAAGAAAAATAATTTGTTTAATAAATCTAATGCACACGGAACATTCTGAATTCTTAAAATAAAGTTTACTAAAATAAAAGAATGACATAGTGCTAAAATAATTATTTTAACTATTATATCAATAAAGAAGAAATTTAATCAAGCAAATATACATATTTTCAAGCTATAACTTATACTCTGACATTTCATACCCTAGCACCTCTTTCATAAAGTTGATGCCTTTGCAGAGGCAGGAGCTATATTTGGAATTAACTAAGAACAAAATAGCTTTGAATAATATAGAAGATCAGGTTATATAGAAGGTCAAATTATTATCCTCTGTCAACAAGCATTCCATGTACTGCAAGTTCTTTTCTTATGATTGTTAACATTTTTTTTAGTATGGAAATAAGTGCAATTTTGTACTCACAGTATAATATTTCATAATCTCCTGAGTTGGACATTATGTATTTGTTTTCTGGGGACCAATCAAGGTGTGTAATATAGCTGGAATGTCCCTAAAACAAAAAAGAGATAAAGAAGCTATCAAAATTCCAGTTAAAACAGTGATTTCTCCCTCTTTCACCTTTTATCTCCCCTTTAAAATGTTCAAATAAACAAATCGACATGGTAGTTTATAAAACTAATCCACCAAGTTTGTATTTTGATGGGAATAACCTAGAAGCCCATGAATGGATTACAATTACCATAAATCCCAGTCAGCCATGTTGAAATTTAAGTATATGGCAGACAGATGCAAATCCCTGCTTTAATCATTTCATTGTGTGAGCTTCCTCCTTTTCAAGTGCAGTGACTTTTCTATACATAACTGATTCAATAGCAAAAGCAAATTGATCTGTCAATCACATCTGAACCTGGGCAAACAAGATTTGTATGAAGATGGAGTGGAAGGCTACAATTTACCCTTCAATTGAAAGGGTGGATATGCAATAACAGAAATGTTCTTTGTGAGCAGTTATGTATATAGAGAGCTTGCTTCATGCCAAGGATAATAGGATGCCAAATTCAACTGGTTTACATGAATGAATTTGCTTTTACAATGTTCCCAGTTGCTCAGGAAAACATGCAGTGGTCTCAGAAAAAAGAAGAAAGCTCCATCTGTTTTTCTTCTCTCCCCCTGCCCTCCATCTGTTATCCTGAATCTTTAAAAATTGACTAACATTGAAGGCAAGAAGGACAATCAGTTACCAAACATTGCTGGACTTTTGACAGCTGTTAACATTTTTCCAGAATTTGGAAAATAGAAAAAAAGCCAATTTAAAGAGACTCTTTTGTGCAAAAACATTCCTTCGACTAAATAATGTGAGAGTTGAAGATCACATTGTTGAAACAGTCTAAATAGTTTACATTAAATATATATCTCTATAAGCAACCACCATCTCTTCAGCGGCAGTCATAGCAAGAGAGTTATTTTATACTTCATTTCTGACATACCATATATACATGTGACAAGTACTGGCACTTCACTAATAAAAACTGCACGTACTACATTTAAAACTTTGAACTATGATGGATAAGTGAATGTCAAATTTATGAGGAGGATGAATAGCATACAGAGCTATCACAAAGTGAAATACTACTATGACACAATTAAATGTTTATCAGTCACATCTTTTATTATCAGATAAACTGTAATTTTTTATTTTTATTCTGCCAACTATCAGAGTCATAACAGTTTACACTAAAATATATATAATTAGAGTTTAAAAAGGAAAACTAAACTTCAAAGATCTGGAAAAGCTTTACTCTGTTGCTGCTGCCTGAGCTCTCAGATGACCTCTGAGCAGTGGAAAATCATAGAAAAGATACTATTCTATTAATCCATACCTAACCTCTAAAATTTGCTCTGTGTATTTTGTCTACAAACAAATTTACATACTATTACAAAGAGTGAAAAGTATTCCAGAGCTCTTGCTCCCTGAAACTTTTTGGAAAAGGTATATTTTGGTTAAACTTGGGCTTAAAAATAAAAGGCAGAATAAGCAGCTCTCTTTTTACTCTGATTTTCCAAACTAATATATTCACTGTTTTTTCATGTGGGGCAATTGTTTAAAATGGAAAAGTTTTTAACCTCTCAATATTTGCATTTCAAGTGTGTCATTCTAATAAATTATGATTCAGAATTTGAAATGTCAAATTAGCATTCAAAACTGAAAGGTACATGCGTATTCAATTGACACACAAAATTGCTTTTTAACATCCACATGTCCAGAATAATATACCAGGATTTGAACAATGATATACTGTACAGTATGAAGCTCTGTATGGAACCTGAAAATACGTTTTGGGGTAAAAAAAATAAAATAAAACCAACTACAGAAATAATGAGCGTGGAAATCATGGAACTGTACCATATTTTACCAGTTAAAAGCAAATTTTGCCTACATTTAAGCTAGAAAGAATCATGCCCTAAAAGTAAAAGACACTATATTCTTAAGACAGCTTTAAGAAGTGGCATTTGAGGTCACTGTGGTCAAGTGATAAGAACACAATATCAATTGGGAATATTTTAAATAGAAATGTGCTATTCATTTCCTGCACCATCAACCATCAGAAATTAAGGTTCAGAATATTACTTACTGAAATAAAACAGTTTGGGATCTAGACAGTACCTGGATGAGAAAACAGCTAAATCTGTATGCATTCCACCTTTATTTACAAAGTTAAAAGAGAGTATCATTTTACAGTTCTTACAGTGCACTTTCCATATCTGCTGTACTTTCTTCCATTTTCTGTTACAATGTAGAGGTAAATGAAGTTGTCATGGGAACCCACTGCAAGAAAGGTGCCATCTATAATGCAAATTAAAAACAAACTATAATTGGACAGTGCAAAACTCTCTAGCATATCATGTATGAAATAGTTGTAGATAATAAAATAAATAAAAGTTGTAATCCAAAGCACGTCCTATTTTTATTTTACTTATTGAAGAAAAATGATAAGCATTCAGAATATTTTAATGTTCATCTAAGACTGTTAACTAATATGGCTCTTGACAATTATGTACCATCAGTGTTATTTTTAGCAACCACATAGATTTTCTCCATGATAATTTGTCCCAAACCTGGACCCATCAACATTGTAACTGAGTTCATCCACCCTACTGCCTATTGTCCTCTTCTCTTTCCTTCCACTTTCGCCTGGACTTCTTCAAAAAGCTATATTTTTGCATATAATTATTTCAACCTGGCCACTTGTGTCTTGAGTATAATCTTCTAATTGTATTCTAATTGTTGTATCTTCTACAACATCTAAGCTCAAAAGTGTCAATATTCATTCTATTCTGCTTCTTCAAAGTCCAGAATTGACTCTAGTCAATGCTCTACCAAAGGAAGGTCATTGAAAAAAAGACTAGCCCTTTGGTTTCTTCTCCACTGAAGTTTTCTGCTTTCCAAAGACCTGCTACTCAGGGTCAGAGAGACTTGTTAAGCATGATATAGATTAAGTTCCACTTATAGAATTGTTTCTGCCTAATTTTTTAGTATCTCTAGTCTGGCCAAATCCTTTTTGTGTTGTGTCATTCAATTCCATATCAAATTGACCAAAGGAGCAATGGGCAGGGAGCAATGGAGGTCCAAGTAGGATATCAATGGTTTTCTTCTGGTAGAGACTCTCAAGATGTAAACTAGCCACAAATACCTTCATGACTTAAAAATAAAATAACAATTATCCCAAAATTAAATTTACAATGTGCAAGAATTGTTTACAGAGCTACTGAATGGCTTTTAGTGGTAAAAATAAAATTTGCAAGCATAGATATATTTCAAGCATAGATATATTTCAATGATGGTTTCCCATCAACTTGTATAAGCCTGTTCATTCAATCAAAATATCAACTCAGTAATACATTATATGGGATTGGACTATTTCGAGTATCATCTTTTACTATATAAATATAAATTTACTATTCTCCATTAAGATCATGTAGCAAAACCTATTTTGATTTCCTCTAAAACAGGGAAGACTGAAAATAGAGACCGGGACATTTCTGTGACTAAACTAAGTTTCTGTTCACATTTCACTATGTTCACATTTGACACACTTAGCCATAAGCTTGACCAGAGTCTTCTGAAGTGCCTTTAAATGATAATTAGTTCAAAAACAACATAAGCTTGATTAAAATAATTCTCAGTGACTCTTTGAGAGTATCCTATTCAGACAAAAACACTCCGTTTCCCCCTTACAAAGGCAGAACATCTTAAAAAGCTTTAATGTAACTGCCTTAGCATGGTAAGGCAATTTGTTTAGCAGGAAATTGTTATGTTTAGGAGTAGACTCACTGAAATCAAGAAGGCAAAGTTAAAGGTATTTTGTTTTGTACATGAATGTATTTGTATATGGCTCTTTGTACATGGCTGGATTGATTCTGGATAATTTTGGATTCTGGCCAAATAAAATTGGGAATCTTTTGGCTGTTCCAGGTTTCAGCTTAGACAGACTCTGGATGGTCTTGAAACAAGAGTTGGGCACTTTTTCTCTTCTGCCTCTCAGTGTACTAGCCCACCTGTCAATTGTCTCAATCCTTTCTTTCTCCTTTACAGTCAATGTGCTTGAATTCAAGCATGGCATAACCCTGTCAGCCCTTCCCTACTTCTTCTTCTCTATTGACATCAGCTATTATCTTTTTTTCCCATTTTCTCCCACCCCGCAGCACTTTTGTTCCGAGTCAGAGAGTTAAATGCCAACTTCAGTCAGAAAAAAATCCAGTTTTTGAACTGCTGCCAGGGCCTATATCTGCTGGGATACTATTTTCTATGTGAATTTGCATCACTACTTCCTCTATTTAGCTACTATTTAGTAAGGTAAGCTGGCAAACAATACTGTTGATTCAGGTGCAGTAAAACCAAAATCAAATAAAAAAAAAACAATGTTCCATATTGCTTTACCTATTTTATTAGGTAATCTTTTTTCAATGTGGGAAAATAATTTCAAAGAGATTAGCATAATTTTGTTCTTACTTTTTATATTTTATTTATTTAGTGTACAGTGTGCCATACATGGACTTCTAATAGATATTAACATTTCCCCAAGATTACAAATACACAATAAAATGTGAATGTTAAAAAGATCTATATTCAGATACAATGTTGTTCTTACTTAAAACACTCCTTTTAGAATAGATGACATGTATGAAAAAATGAACAAACGGTTCAAATGTATTAACAGTTCTGCATACCTACTGTGTAGCGCATCACAGAGAGCTGCTCATTGCCATCTGTATGGATTGAAACCAAATCTCTTGTTTCAGCATCCAAAACAAACCACCTGTGAAGGAGAAACAGAAATGTTCTTGGAAGGTTACTGTGAATTTTATAAAATGATATAACTGGTTTGACTTCTGGTTAAATGTTGCCCTAATAATACATCAATAAATATGTTTTGGTTCACAATGATTTCTAAGACAGTCTGAATATCTAAAAACAGGGCATACAGTATATATTATTAAGTAACCTCTTCTTGGGGTCTGGACCACACTTTTTATTTAAATATTTACTATTATTTTGCATCCAAAGGCTGCAAAAGTTAAAACTGGTCATGTATCCAGATAAGGCGCTTTGGGAGGATTAAAATGCACAACAGGCCCATTAACCACCTACTAAAAAGCCACTCACTTCAATAAGGTTGCCCCTGAATTTCAGTGATTGTACTGGCAATTGGGAAAAAATGGTCCTGGAACTTGGGGCCCGTGGATTGCTCATCCCTGGCATATACAGATCTGTGATTTTAAGCATAGGCCTGTAATGCTTGTACATAAGATTTATTTAACCTAACAAATGAGGGTATCAGCATCAAGCAACATGAGCTCCACTGAGGACAATTAAGTACTAAGTACTGGGAATTAATAAGAACAGCAACAAGGCACCAGTGTCTAAAAGATGCTTCTCTTCTTTATTGGTCTTCACTACAGTACTACAGATTAGCTTTGAGATCAGATCTTAGAATCACATTTAAAACATTACAACATAAACAGTTATCAGGAGTAAGAAACGTTCCTCACAAATACCTCCTAAATCTCAGAACAATTTTAGTCGTATCTGTTCAGAGTAGATTTATCAGCACAACATGGTGAGATACAACATGGTGGAAAGATTCATAATTTCAATGACCTTGAGAATGAGCCATGAGTGTAAGATCTTTGCATAATCACTTTTGCTAGTGTGATGGAAGTTTGATATATCTTTTCTCTATAACTTTAATGAATTTCATTTTATAGTAGCTGATGATATACAAAAAGCTGATTTTATGGGTAGTTTAAGAACCACAATTAGCAGCATTCTAGACTTTCTGAAATAAACCATTTTATTCCCCCAACTTTTTGTATAGGGTCTGCAGTCAAAGATTCAGCAGCATTTAAAATCTATCATGTCTACAGTATCTAACAAACCCTCTAATTAGATTGTTGCAATGGCTATTCAAGCACCAAAATTTCTAAATAAGAAAAAGCCTGAACTAAAGGTTATGACAAATGAATTGACTGCAAAGCTCCCATTAGTATTGGCAGGGAAAATAAAATAAATTCTATCTAGTATGCAGTATATTGCTGCCACTTGTTGCAAAATATTGCAACAGGAAGCAACATATGAGATAAACGTTTAACCCATCTTTTCCTGTGAAACACCCTCTAGCTCACCTCCAGACCTTTCGTTATTTCTGTGGAAATCCTGGGTACTGGTACAAATATCATGGATGTATTTCAACAGGACAGCACAGATTTAACAGCATCTCAGCTACTCTCATCTCTCTTTCTGGCTCTGAATCCTTTGTTGACTGTACACATAAGGAAAAACTATCCATCTCTTAGATACTGGTGCTTCTTATTCTACTGTCACAACTTCAACATTTTCAAAAATCTTTTGTCTTTCCCCACTGAAATTTCCAGTCAGTCTGTCTCTGAGCTATTCACTAACATTATAGAATTTATTTCTATTCTCCCGAGTCTCCCTTCTTAGATCTCCTTGGAAGAGATGTGTTATGCAAATTAGGAGCTACTATATATTGCACACCAGATGGAAGGTATTTACATATCACACATCTTTCAGCATCATAAAAAAGCAATGGTTGTACTGGCAATGCCTCTTGGGAGGAAAGCCAACCTGATATGATAATCAAGTTTCGAAGAATTTGTGCACAAAGTATTCTAATAAGGGCTTCCTGTGAAGATTTAGACTGACTCAACAAAACAACTGCTCGGGAAAATGCAGTTTCCCTTACTCCCAGAAGCTGAAAAAGGAATCAAACTAGTAATTGAAGCACTCTTGGAGCAGGACATTATAATACTTACTAGAAACTCCTAGAACACTCTAATATTCTGTATTATATTTTTTTAAAAAGTATGTGGGGAAGTATTATGTAGTAGCACTTTTTGCAAGAGATAGAATGATAAAGTTGTGATTCTTTCCCTTCTAGTGTTCCAAACCCTAGCTGGCATCCCTCCACACATGCTTCTCATTTTTCCAGTTGTTGGCCTCTTTATTTTTTATTTTTGCTCATCTTGATAATCAGTTTCTTTTTTATTTTACTTACAGAGGGGTCAATATATATGTACAAATTAACCCAAGGATACGCCAAATATGTTTCTTCTCTCGAACTTTACATAATTTCATTCTGATTCTTGTCTTATGTCTTTCTGATTCTTGCCTCTTAAAGCTGCCCTTGCCTATTCCCATAGCAGAGGTACACACTTTCCTGATTTTACACCTCAGAAAGTTACCCAAATTTTTATATATTCTTCCAAAAGATTCTATTGCCATTTTTCATCGGTCTGAAGTTGCAGACTTCTCTTTTCTGGCTTAAAAATGTGTTCTTGTTTCTATTAATACTGTGGGAATTCCTAACTAGAAAGTGGCTTTGCTCAATCTATTTCAACACAGAACTATGTGAACAAAACAGACCATTGCCTTACTAAAGCAAAGCACTAGTTCCTATCTCTGCCGTTTTCCCCCATGCCTGTGCACATCAGTGGCTGCTGCTTATTCTGAAGAACTTTCAGCATCCCTTGTCTTGGATCATTAGCTTTTTATTGCTGTACCACATTGTCTGGTAGTTATTATCTATTTGTTTTTAGCTTTGTTATCCACTTTTCTTGTTGTGAAATGGGCAGCTGTACAATTTTGATAGATGATAAATAAAAAACCTAATATTTTTGCCTAGGTTTCAAACATGCCAGTATTTGCATGCCACACATTCATCATTTGCCTGTCCCTCTCCAAATGCCCATGGGATAGAGGCAAATTAAGTTTAAAAAAAGACTATATTGAAATCCTTTACAAATTGGATTACTAGTGACAGAAGCATTTGCAGGAAGAGATATTGAAGAAATGCTCCCCTAGAAAGTGAGTTTCCATAGGTAAATTAGCCAGCTGTGTAACAGAAAAGAGAGAAATGCCAAATGAGCAGACACATTTTAAAAGGATTATAGACATGAGATCACATAGCTAACACGAGATATATATTGCAGAGACTTAAGAAAAATTAAGATTTATTTCTGCTCAACTGATACAAGGACTTTGTTGTTATTTATCCAATTTATATGCTGCTCATCTCACAGTGCAATTGTAGTTATTATGTCAAATGTGCAATATATTAAAACTAATAGTCAGGTATGCCAAAACATTTGATTACTCTCCTTAGAAATCCTTACAATGAGCAGGAAATATGAAAATAATTGAATCAGGAGAAACTGAGTGCTTCAGAATAGAGAAGGAAGTGAAAGAAGAATACATATTGTCTTGATATCTTATACAGTGAATATACTTAATGACAAGATAGGAAGATAAAACAGCTGGATTTCATTAAGTTCAGGCTGAAGCCCTATCAATTTGAGGGTGGTAATTAGATGATTAGTTTCAGGATAGGCACTTTGCTAACTTAGAATAAGGAGATTTATGGAAATAAAAACTGAGAGAGAAAAATCTGGGTTAATGTTAAAAATTAAGACAACTAACCAGCATAAATCCACAGCTGTTGGCAAAGAAATTAAAATGGAAGATAATTTTGCCTTCTTAGGACAATGGGCAGCAAAAATAGATTAATTTTTGGAAAGACGACAGTGCTATTCTTAGACATTATGAAAGATAAGGACATTTCTCTGACAAATATCAGAATAGATGAAGTAATTGTCTTTTCAGTGATAATATATGGCTGTGAAAAGTGTGTATTGAGAAGAATAAAAGGAAATGAGACAGACATCTTCATATTATAAATCTGGAGAAAGTTAATAAAATTACCATGGACTACAAGAAGAACCAATCAATCTGTCTTGGATAAAATAAAATGCATTGTTCCATAGGAGGAATTTTCAGCATACAGAAACCTCTGGGCATTGATAGCAGTGGATGATGGACTAGCAAAATGATTATATTTAGCAAGGTTTAAGGAACGCAAAAGGAAAAAGGTGGTTGGGTATGTACACGGGAATTTCATTGGAAGAACAGCAGACAATTTGTGGGTAAGAGTGATAGTTGACTTTTAGCCTATGAAATCACTAGGGGAAAAGCCCAATTCAATGGCACTTCACCAGCACATTCATGAGCAAGTGAATGTATAACATATCAGCTTCCAAACTAACAAACAGGGCTCTGCAGTGATCCAGATTTTTTGATGAACAAGATTTGCATGGATATACATGTAGTTGTATTTACTGGGAACATTTTAAAACATTTTCCTAGAATCTTGGAGTTCTCAGAATATGTCAGATAGGCTGCCACAAACATCCCAAATAAAATTTTGCCCTTCAGACTAGATTTCTAAGTTGCTTTAGTAACAACAAGAATTTGTTTGCTACATTGTGAATCCATGCTGGTGTTAAAAAAGAAAAATCAAGAGGAAAAATACTTATGAATTTCGTGCACGTAGAAAATTACTGTGACCCTAGCTTTTGTATATCAGCAGGCTACCCCAAATGAGATTTTAAGTAACTATGATGGAGGGGAGGGAATCACTGTGGAAATTAAAAAGTAGAGCTAAACAACATCAGATAATACAATTCCACTTTTTTAGGTCTATGACATTATCTGTTAATACTGACAGACACCACTGCCTATAAATAATCATGTGCTATACTAAAATCACAGCAAACCATTTTAAACTCATCTTGTAGAAGCCACTTATTATTATTTTTTTAAAAAACCAAATATGAACTCTTAAAAACCATGAGGGGGGCTGCGAGTGCCAGCGCTCACCACTCACACAGCCCAGTTGTGAATTGGCCATGACCCAATAGTGGGGTACAGTCCACAGATTGGGGACCTGATTTAGTGGTATCAGAAGAATAGGCTCTTTGCCTTATCACTTGATGACATTATGATACAATCCACTCGTTCCAGCATTCATGCCTGAATGAATAATTACTCATGAATCTCATAACCTGCTTTGAATTCCACAGCAGAAGACACTTGAACAAATATGCTAACTAAATTAAAAGCAACAACAGTACATCACTATCAGAGAACAATTTCCAGAGATTATATTTGCTTTATTTGCTGAATAAAAGCATTACAGCATTTTTACCTTCCAGAGTGTGTTCCTATCGCTACCACTGTACCACTTGGATGGAAGTCAGCACAATGTCCTGTTTCCTGAAAGACACATGTTGATCTTATGATGTAAGTTTAAATTGAATAATATTTACACAGGCAATTATTCACTGGCCTGTCTCATGTGGATTAAGAGAAGTAAATAGGAGCGAATTCCACAGTTCCAGTTTATGAAGCCATATGCTTTGAAATTACTCCATATATGTGGAACATATGTGATCCATTATACTTTACTGATTTTAACCTCACGAGCTTAAACTAAATCTATGCAAACTGAAGATCACATAAAAATTTACTAAAACTAATTTAGGGATCAATGTCAAGGCAACTACGAACCATTTTAATGGTATGGTTTTTACTTATCTAATAATTTAGTAAAGCATTGCCATTCATCATCAGTTTAGTAAATAACTGATTACTCTAAGAGACATTTTGCATCATTGTAAGATCATTTGTCAGCAGGTTTTTCCAGCTAGACCAGCATTGTTCATTCCTCCTCCCCTCTGGTTCTTCAGACATAAATTGTGGCCATCCTTCACTGCTAAATCTTTTAAACTTAAGATTCTGAAGAATGACTTTCCTTGCAAAGCTTATACTTTATTTCTGACTGATAGACCAGAGATAGGCAACCTTTTTCATCCTGGGGTTGCATTTAATACTTTTTGTTCCAAAAACTGCAGTGATACGGTAACAATGCAGTGATGTTAAGGAGGAACAGGACATTTTCAGCTCCTAGCTTTCGATGTAAATAAGATATATTAAATCAAAGCTTTTTTTAAAAAATGGAAATGATGTTTTTTGCAAAAAAAACCAAAAAACTACTGTTTGATTTTCTCTAAACATGGAATATCTACTTAGAAAGCCCCCATAACTATGCCTAGTATTCTCGCAAAGGATGAGGAACATACATCTAGTAGCCTGGTCCATTCAAGAGTGTGGTCCACTGAATTCCACATACAAACTTGACGATCTTGAGCACAAGTTAAGAACAGGTCTTTGAACGGATGTGTTCCCAGGCCCCAGAGTTCATCTGTGTGGCCCTAAAAACACAATGGACAGATATCCATAATTATATAGCAAACAAAACGTATCAAGTATCTATAAATTTAAAGAGAAGAAAGGGACACACCTGTACTTCCACTTGAAAACCATCATTAAATGTTCCACGCAAAATAAAATTCCTTGATGTCCCAAGAATAAATTGATCGGCTTTGCCTTCTGCTACAGCTCTTATTGTCCCATACTGATCAGGAACCTATGGAAATCATATTTCCTTGAAATCCATGATTACAAAGCATAACAATACTCTAAAATACTGACGGTCACAATCATCCTTCTTTGTGCAAACAAATCTCAAATAGATTCAATGTTTCCTTCATCATCCTTTTTATTACTTTTCTTACTTTAATCTCCTCTTTTCAAAGACATGTGGTAATTATTACATGATTTGAGTGATAAATATGCATTTTTTTTAAAAAAGTAATGTTTTTACATTGTTGTTCATTCCCTGTTACAATCACTGTTTCCAATCCAGTCTTATTTGAGGGAAGATGAAACCTTGTTTCAAATTTCACTACAAGCACAAAATAATGCTAACTATCATTGCAGCTAGTAAAAGCAACCTCACTATCTGACTACATATACCAAATTGGCATCTATTTACTAATTTTATTGACCACCTTTTAAAAATAACTGTTTTGAAATTATTTCCTTTTTCCTTTAATTGCAGTTAAAAACAGCTACAGCGATCACCGTAATAAAACTGCATTTTTGCTAAATTCAAAGTAAAATATCTTTAATATACAATATCTGAGAGTTATCAATGTCAGATGAGGGGATTTTCAAAAATGATGTCCTGTACTATTTGGAATTTTAAGGTATGATTTTATTTTTCTTAACATGTCTAAATTCTGTTTTACTATTTGTAAACTATGTCATTATAATTATTGAGTTTTATTGGCTTTTTGCTTGCTGTCTCACAACTTGTTTTCACTTTGTTTTTTGTTTTTTTAGTTGGACAACGATATGAATGCACAAGAGATTTTTCCATACAAATTACAAAACTTCAAACAAATCCATATTGTTTGTTTTGCTCTCTGTATAGGTAAAATATCAAGTTATTGTTATCTAATAAATTACATAATTTCATTACCTAAAATTAATGCAAAAGAACACAACTATTAATTGTATTGTGTCCCATATGTAAATTAATACTGAAAACAATATTTTCCTATACCAATAAGATGGCAATCTATCCTAGATTCCTGCAGGATAGATTTTTATCTATAAAGAGAACAAAGCAAGCATAGAAAAATATATACTAGCTGTATTTAATGATTTTTTATCATTGATTTAGCATTTTATACATATTTTTGTGCATTTAGTTTCATGCAGCTAAATAATTTTGCTTACATGTAATTTTTTTTCATTTATTTTTAATTTAGCTGTTCCTGATTTTTTTAAGTTTTGGAAATTTATTTTCAAATCTTAAATTGTAAACTGACCTAGAATTCTTCTTGGTTGAAATATAACTCAGAAATACTTGTGCAAATAAATACTATGTTAATTTTCAGGAGAAGATTAGGAGACAGAAGACAAATTTACATACACACAAAATGAAAATAGTTGTCATGATTCTTACTATAAACTGAACTTTCTGTTTAACATGCTTAATAATACTATGAAGAGAGGAGAGGAATCTTCTAAGGTTTTTTTTTTAGCTTCTCTGAAGGAAAACAGGATAAAAATCAATACTGTAATTACATTACATCAATAATAAAAAGGACAGAAATTGATGGAACGGTACTTTTGTAATCTTAATTAGTGCCTACTCTTCAGTTCCCTTCATCTCAGCTCAAAAGTACAATTTCCCATTATTTGTTCATCAGTTATTTTTCTTACCTCTATTTCCCTTTCAGCATTCAAGTCATGATCCCACAAAATAATTTTTCTATCCTTCCCACCTCCAGTTAGCAGCATTCCATTCCTCATTTGACAGAGTGTGAACACACTGCCATCATGAGCTTTGATTTGTTTGCTGATTTGATACACACCTGTAATCATGTAAGAAAAAAATACAGTGCCAATACAACATATTTGCCAACCACCTCAAAAGATTATTTAGAGAAATAAGAAATAATTAATGCTATATGTATCAATAAGGAGACGTTTGAAGGAGGGTAGAATTTTAAGTTGAACAAAGGGAATACTTCTTCAATCTGATCAAACTATACCTGAATAGTTTTAACTGCTACATGATAGTCTCCTTATATCAAAAATTAATTTGATGACTAATTTTTAATAGAAGGAAAAAGAATCAGGAGGGTTCATGAAGAGATGTACATGTGTAAATTAAAAAAAGGAAAAGGAAATTGAGCTTATTTCTATTAGTAAAAAATCTAGAGAATTTTTTTAAAAATGGGAAATTTCTTCTGGACTGGGGGGGCTATAATACGTTTTAATAAATAATAATAATATTTCTGCAGACATGCTCAAATTTACTTAAGGAAAACATTAAAAACATAGTTGCATGTTTCTGATTACTAAAAGATGGACCCAAGAGGAATTTATCTTTTTTAGGTAAAAGGCAGACCCTGATCTTAACTTGTAAAAGATACCCCACCCAATAGCTGGAAGTGCAACCTAGTGAAGAGTGTAACTCAACATCTTCATTGTTAAATCAATTTAACAAAAAAAAAAAAAGTCAAATGCAAGAATAAAAAAAATGGAAGAACAATACCTAATAATTAATAGGTAATTAATAGGTAACAGGAAAGTATTTAGAAAATTTACTCTTGGTCATTTGAATTATTTGAACTGTTTTTGCCCACTTCTACATGGGGACTCTGTAAGGTTTTCCCATGATCAAAAATATACTTACCAATAAATTAATATATTCTTGGTCACCAAAGAAGGAACCAATAGAAAAAGGATAAATTGTTGTTCAGTCACTAAGTTGTGCCCGATTCTTTGCAACCCCATGAATCACAGCACATCAGCCCCACCTCTTCCATCCTCCACTGTCTTCGGGAGTCTACCCAAATTCATGTTCATTGCATCAGAGGGCTATTGCTGATGACGTTGTGTGGTGTTTGGATCTTTTGAGTCATCAGAAGATTGCAGGAGCTGGTGTCACCTAATTACTAGTCTGGTGTGTGTGTGTGTGTGTGTGTGTGTGTGTGTGTGTGTGTGTAGAAGTCCTTAGTTTGATTTTAATGTACTCAAGCTTGATGCCAATGCTGCAGCTCACCACTTCCTGCCAGGAATGGTGCTTAACTTCTACTGTCTCTGGAGGACTTTGCTCCATAGATCAAGGAAAGTTTGAAAAGGGAGAGAAGAGACTTTCTCTACAACATAGGAATAAGTTTTGTGTCCTGCCCTCTAGAGAGAAGAGATGGTTAACTTCTTTTGCTGTTAGCTTCCTTAATGACTTTTCACATATATTCACTTCCTTCAAGCCTATGTACTTGAAAAGAAAAGGGACTAAAGTTTTATAGCCATAAATTACTGCTGATTTCTATAGTATCCACAGAAGTCAATTTAAAACTCCAGATTTTGGACACACTTACTTTATATCTAACTTAATACCCAGATTAACTTTGGATTTCAGTCACTAACCATATACTATCAAC
>JAOYMU010000252.1:80197418-80207713 GCA_025802295.1 Psammodynastes pulverulentus | reverse complement strand
AGACTATATTTTCACAGAGGACAGTATCTTATACAGTATACCTTTTAGCTTGGTGTTATGTTAATCAGAAGTCCCCCACCCCACCCACACCCTACCCGGGTCTGCTTTAAGAAAACATCAATGGGTTATTTTACACCCAGTGACTTATACTCTCAAGCTCAAGCTCATGATTTGTGCAGCATCCCTAAACTGTGATGTAACTCACAAAGCCAAATATATGATATACGATTGCAGGAACTGGGTATGTCTACTCTAATGAAGAGAAGGACTAGGGGTGACTTAGATAACAACTTCCAGAGGGATTGCCACAGAGAGGTGTGGGTGAATTTATTCTCCAAAGCATGAGAAGAGAAGAAGTAATGGATGGAAGCTTATCAAAGACAGATCCAACATGGAATTAAGGAGAAATATCCTGAAGTGAGAATAATTAATCAGTGGAACAGGTTGTCTCCAGAAGTTGTGGGTGCTCCATCATTGGAGGTTTTAAAAAGAAATTGGACAGTCGTTTGTCTGAAATTGTATAGGGTCTCCTTCTTAAGCAGAGGGCTGGACTAGAAGTCTTCCAATACCCCTCCTAACTCTGTTATTCTATAATTTTGTAATTCTGATACGTCACTCCCCAAATCACTGAACAACTAGAGGCTGTATAAGCATATTAAATTGGGGCAGGATGTGTCTGCACTAATGTGAGAAACACAGTAAGCTAAATCCCAAGTCATAGATATAGAAATGGAATCCAAATCTGTAACATTTAGAACAATAGGCTTAGCCCCAAAATAGAGTCCTGGGAATAGGAAATAGGTAAGAAATCTACCCAATATATTTTTATTATTCTGAAGCTTGCCTTGAAAATGTTTTTAAAAATGACACAAATAAAAATGTAACTAATAAAATATAAATCTTTTTAAAATACCACACTCAGGTAGGCCAGTATTATTATTTTCATAAAGTAATAACGTACAGCATTACAGTAGTAATTTGCATGTCTAAAAATGTTTGAAACTGAATCCTTACTGAAGGGATTTCAACTTGGGGAAAGAACTTATGCTTCCTTAGTTAGAAGCAATCTGACAATTGTTTCTACATTCTTATCTTAGGTTTCACTTTCTACAATAAGATCTCATGTAAATATGCTTTTTTAGGAAATTCCTTAACATGGTAATTTAACTCTTTCCACTCCTGAAACAGCAAGTATAGGCAAGTACTTTAGAAAATTTGGAAAGGGACAATTAGTTCTACTATGGGAAAACTTATAATACACACTGATCAACGTATAGTATTAATGCCATGCAGTCAGCTAAACCTGTATTTATTCAGCTACATAGATTTAGGATTTCAACAGGACTAAGGACCAGATTTTAGTATAACTGCAACTCAAAAGAAACTAAAAATCAACATTTAGATAGCATTATTTATAAATTCTCAATGGCAAAATATTAATTTCTATTCGTTCTATTCGCCTTTCCAAATGAACTAAAACAAACTATATTTGAGACTTATGCTGACATGAAAACCTCCTTTAGGAAATGCATTTGCATGAAAATTAACATGATCATATAGATAAAAAAAGAGAAAGGGCAGATGGAAAGCAATAATGTATTGCTTAAGCATTCCAAGACTATTAAAAATATTTTCCTCAGAACAATGGAATCAGATTTTCATTCATGCTGCCATTGTATTAGTCCTATGTATGCATTATACTTTATCTTTATTGCTGTGCTATTACAAAACAGATGTACGGAAGCGAAAGTTAAATGCAATAGGCAGTTGGCTGGAGGCAAGGACATTAAGAAAGAAAATTGTATTACTCTATAGTCAAGCCACAATTTTTTTAAAAAGGACATAAGAATGAAGTTCCCTTTAAAAAAAACTGGATTCCCATTTATACCCATAAAACTTGCTATTCTGTTGCAAGATATTAAATGAAATAAGCACCAAGATTTTTTCAAACTACCTTTAAATCAGTTACAAGGAAAATAGTTATATATTCTACCTCCAATCTTGGATCTAATTCTTCATTCAAGCTATTGCAGTGAAGAAAACTAAGGTATCATTACTTCAATCAATTGTACTCCAATCAATTGATTGGAGTAATGATACTATACTTTTCTTTAATATTTAGGCTTAGGATTCTCCATTTTTCCTACTTATAATGTATACATTAATATGAATCTGTAACTTCATTTTTAATTGTTTCATTATGGTCATTTTTAAATGGTCCCAAACAGTCCAAAACAGTATAATTAGAGATAAAAAAACTATTTAAATACATTGTACAGATGATTCCCAGGTTTCATATGACCTGCCTTACATAAACTCAATTTATTCATGTATCCATTTTCTCTGCCCTCCACTGGCTGGAGCCACCACGGCCACCTGTTCTTAGAACCAGGCCCTGGCCTTTTAGAAACTAATAGCAATAGCACTTAGACTTATATACCACTTCACAGTGGTTTACAGCCTCTCTAAGTGATTTACAGAGTCAGCAGATTGTCCCCAACTATCTGGGTCCTCATTTTATTGACTTCGGAATGATGGAAGACTGAGTCTTCTTTGAGCTGCTCAGAATCTAACTCCTGGAATGAGTGAATTAGCCTGTAATACTGCATTCTAACCAGTGCACCTTTTTCCACAACAGTTGTTAATAACTACTCATCTCTCCCACAGCCACATAACCCTATGAGCCCATTGCTGCAGGCTAACTCAGTTTAAATACATTCAAACTTATGATTATTTGTTCTCGTCCTTGTTTTTCCTTAGGTTTTTCCTTAGTTTATGGCTCATCATAAAAAACTGACAAATTTCCCTGTGGGAAGATTCTCTTGATGAGAGAAGGAATATTTTCCCTACGCTTCTCAGGAAAACAATCCAGAAATTCCTGGAAAATTGGAATAAATGCATTGTTCATTTTCATAACACCGCTTACAAATCTAACTTAACGCTGCTATTTAAAGAGCACACAATACAGTATGTAAACACTAATTTACTATTTCAATTATTACTTGGTTCTATTTATTATAATATGCCGATTAATTTATTTTACTTTACAATGTGTTAATTTTTCTACAAAGCCACAGAATCTTTAAAAAAATCTATTATAAATTCAGTTTGAGAAGTTACAAAAAAATCACAATTCAGAAGAAGTTATCAATAAGCAATAAAACAGTTTACGTCCTTAACATTTAGGGCTCAAGAATCCAGGTGGAATTGACCTACTGGCCTCTAGAGTAAAAGCTGGCAATAGAAAAGCCCATAAGGAAATGAGGCACTGAATCCTCATTCCTTCTTTGGTGAAAATTAGCAATGCACAGATTGAGCAGAAATGTATCTTGCTCTTCTTGCATTTGAGAGCCGTACTGCACTGTTTGTCCTCTGTACACTATTTGGGTACAAAAACTGTAGTACTCTGATTAGATTAAAAAAATCTTATTACATGTTAGTATTTTAACGGAAATATAACAAATATGAGTACTTGTTTTATTGCATTCATTACTGTAAAATAAAATATTTTACTAGAGGGATTTTTTATAACTCTTTCTGAAATTTAAAGGGGGGTGGGTGGGTAAAAATGTCCATTTTTATCTCTTTGTCCTGGAAGTAAGTAGAAATATTAATTTGGACTCACCACCTAAGGGCAAATAACAGGTTCACCTACAATAACTCTAATGCAATCATTTCCGTGTGTGTGTGTGTGTGTGTGTGTGTGTGTGTGTGTATACACACACCACACCAAGACCTGCAGAAAATCTGGATGAAAAAAGCAAGCATGGTTACTCCCAAGACATAAAGTACCGAACAGGCATGGAGAGAGACTTCAGTCAAGGTAGCAAAGATGCTATCCGTTTCCTCTCCATAGAAAGATTTTTAATGCATCTACTTATGGTTTTATCCGCGCCGTGAGCGCCGATGGAGAGATCACAACGTAGCAGGAACAAGAACCGCTCGTTTTTCTCCTTGAAAAGAGAGCAACTGAACGATAAAGTCATGTATACATTAATGTATACTTCGCTCCAGGAAAAAACAACAACAATGAATTTGTGCGTATCAGATTTATATACAACATCCCAATTACTTAGTTAAACCTCCTGGAGTCACTCTACTCGTTCCAATTTGTAATTTTTTTCCCCCGAAATTATCCCTGGATTTCTCTCAATATTCACCAACCTCTCGTTTTCTCTTCCCACCCGCCTTCTCCCTCCCTTCCCCGTATGCATTTTCAGGCGAAAGACTTCGGCAGACAGCCTTGCAGAGAGGAAGGTCAGGGGAAAGGATCGCCGCCGTTACACTTTGCCGCGAGAAAACATTCACCTTGAGGATCAAGGAGGAGTCTGAGGAAGGTTTCGGGTCGCCCAAGTCCCTAGACCGCCCCTCCACGCGAAAGAATCCGAGGGAGGAAATGGACCTGGCCTGGAGCTCAGGGAGAGACGCGCACTTGTGTGGCAACGCTGCCCCGAAACGACCGCCACCGACTCGGCTCCCGGCCGCCCCGAGCCATTTACCAAGCGCCTCAACTTACCCAAACTGCCGGTGAAACCGTCCATTTTGGGCTCCGCGGCGTCAACGTCCGAGCTCGACCTCGAGCCGCCGGCTCCGTCTGAGAAGGCAGGAGGAAGAAGCGGCGAGCGGGGGGGCAGCTCATTCACTTGCGCCGCGGTTGCGGCTGCCCACTCAGCACCCGCGGCACGCGCTGCCCGCTCGCGTTCCCTTCCTGCCGCGGACGCTGCTCTGGCCCCACGCGACTCCGGCGCAGCTGCTCGGCAAAAGACGGGTCCGCTTGCCCGTCCGCCTGCCGCCCGCTCGCTCCCAGATCCCCTCTCGCAGGAGCAGCAGCCGCGGCCAGTTTCTAACCCCCTCCCCCAGCCGCTTTCGGGCCCGCCCTGCAGCGGCCGCGTTGCTTTCGCGTTTCCGACTCCGCCTTCCTTTGGCAGCCGGGGCTTCCCCTCCAGCGGCGGTTGAGGAGCGCCAAGAGGGTCTGGGGGCTAGGCGGGCCTGGAGAGGGGAAACTGGCGGCGGCGCCTTCAGTTTGGTACGCCTGCGGCCCGGTCCCTGTAGAGTCAGAAGTCACCGAATAACAGGGAGACTTGACGCCAAGCTACCCTGGAGCCTGGGCGATTTGGGGGCAATAGCGTGTTTCAGGGTAAGGCGTTAGTCCAGCAGCTTTTCTCAGATATAACTACGGCCCAGTAAAAGCTAACTAACTTCTTATTCTTAGTAGAGGGCTGTTGCTGGCAATTAAAGAAAAACTTATTCGAGAGGAACCCATGTAATTTAATGGGGAACTGCCAGATGGAATGGATTCAGGATTGCAGTTCACCCATTTCTTGAGTCTGCGGAAAATTATACCCTCGTAAAATTTGCTGTCCCAATTGCCAATCTTGATGCTTCTTAGTCTGTTGCGAATTACTGTCAAATGGTGTTTTATTTCTTTTTTTAAAATTCAGACATTAGTATTCTGGCCTAGATTATTTGCCAAGTCCATGTTAGGCAAAGAAAGGGGCTGAAATATCTATCTTTGCTTCTTTAGAATGTCACCTGTGAATATTTGCTAGTCGTGAAGGTTCAGTGGGTCCATTTTGTCAAGGGTTTTTTTTTGTATTCCTCTCCCATATCCCCATTTCACTGTTACACCACTATGTTCTTGTACAAAGCCATCAAAAACAATTGAGCAAGTATACCTAACAATACCAGTTGTACAGTCCAGCTCAGTAGCACAAATCTGCTCAAGCGAAGGCACAGTACATATGTCTCCATCTCTACTCAAGTTTACATTAAAAAGTTACTTCTTTTAGACTAGTCGTGAGAAAACATGCATTCCATAGTTTACTTTGCAATACAAAAAGCAAGACAAAAAGTCAGTGGATATTTTCAGCCATCCAGGTCATGGTTGTCCCTGAAGAGCTGAAGAAGCTTCTTGGATGAGAAGTGAAACGTCTTCAAAGAAAAATCAGAAACTCCAGATGCCTCTTGAAAAAAGCATGGCACAGTTATTAAAACATCTCTCTTCAATATCTGCCTGAAATACCCAATAGGTGCCTTTCTGAACACATCCAATGTTTGCCCAATGTCATAGGCAGCAAAGGATTACAGATTTCAAATACCATAAGCCTGCGGATGCTGGACATAGTCGATTAAAAGGGAAAACACTAATAATCAATAAAACTAAGAATGGTTTATGATAGCCTCTCTTATGTAAATATATCTGCAGGGGCTAAAGGAAGAAGTTGCAGTTGACAGTGTGTGTGCCATGATTTAAGTGCAAGTGCTAGCCTAAAAGTGATTAGAACCAGTGTAGCACACTATTTGAGATAATTGGTTTGAACCTGGGAAACCCATATTGTAATTTTTGTATCACCCTTATTCTCAGAAAAGCCAAGCTGTGAAGATTAAAAAGAAAAACAAGGTAATAGACAATTTAACACACAGTGCTACAGGACCAAAATAATAGTTTGGCCTTGGAACAGTGTTAGTGTATTTTGCAATGATCTTGAAAACCGGTTTCTAATTGAAACATGCAAAGACTACTAAATCTGCTCCAAGGGAAAAATGTAAACGTCTGTTAGTAATCTGATCCACAGCTGTTTAAAGGATAGTCCATTTCAGAAAAAGCAGTTCTCTTCCCTTAGCCTAATAGATTAAAAAAACTGAAAAACTGTACCTTTTGCTTTTAACCATATTTTGTGAAATTTGCAAAGAAGTTAATACTAAAAAATTAATAATAAAATATGCTGAAACATAGTTTTGAACTATTCTACCTCTTGTTTCACTTGTATAATTTTGATTATAATATATAGATAGAATTATGCAAATATATGTAGCTGAAAGGACTGAAATTTGCATTATGTTATAATCTTAAATAGTTTTTTTATGAAATGATGTATCGTTGGCATATGTTACCAAGATAAATTATCTAGAACAGTGGTTCTCAATCTGTGGTCCGTGGACCTCTGGGAAGTCACAATGTCACAGGAGTTTTGCAAAAGCTTAAAGAAATTTTATGATTTAAATCTTAAGTTTTGGGAGAGTATGACCATGGTCCATGGCCACAAATTTTGTATAATTACGACACAAAAAACTGGAAAACATTTTCAAGAAACCATTTTCAAGAATCCATAAAATGTCATGGCGCATTTCCTAAAATGCACTGACATGCAAGATGTCTTTTCCCCAAATTTATCATTTTCAGGAAGCATTTGAATATCTCCTTACTGCCTGCATATTATATTGTGACTATGCCAGTAGCTATATAAGTTCATTGAATCTGTTTTATTCTGATGCCTCTTTGAAGTCACAGGCAGCAAGGATTCTTTATTAACCACCAGGTAGAGGTATTATTGTAGATATATTAATATACAAACACATACCTAGTGTATGCATATTTCAACACAGGAACAAGAGTGCCCGTCAACAATAGTGTACCGGGCATTACTGATACAAGGGATGCATTCTTGTAATACCTGGAAAATCTCTTTGAAAGAAAAATGTATATAAGCATGCAGTACAAGAAAGAAAGTTTGAATATATTCAAAGCCTAACAAAGTAACTTACAAGCAGTGTCAGCAAACATAAATTTTAAAAAAGAATTTATTTTAATAGTAATTGTCAATAAATTGAATTGCTATTTTAATAGTAACAGCTAGAGTACTACTACTGTTGGAAGCTTTCCATCTCAACCTGGGTACTCTATTTTTGAACTATTACCATCTGGCAGATGGTACAGGATATTAAAAACAAGGACAAATAGGCTGAGAAACAGCTTCTATCCCAGGACAGTAACTTTATTGAATTCTACTGTATAGTGCAATATTAATGCAGTATATTAATGCAGTATCAGGGGTTTTCAATTCAATGTATAGAATGTGAAGGATATGTGTGGTGCTTGTATTTTATTTTATATTCATGTACACTGAAGAAGGTATTTAACTTCGTTGTATGAGGTACAATGACAATAAAGTGAACTAACTAACTAGGCAACATTTGTCCTATGTAGTGTTTAGAAGGGATTGTTGGCAGTTGAGGTGTTGTAGAGTCTGGTTCTTGTGTTAACATCATTGTTGTTTCTTCTTGTTTGTGAGAATCTGCGTGAAGTTATGTTCATACAAGTATGAATATACCACTCAATGCCTAAGAAAATGCAGTGTCATTGCTCAGCATGGGTTGTAGCTTATTAATAATGCATTTGAGTGGCTTGAGCTATAGATTATAAATGACAATCGTGCTGTTATTTTGTTCTGGTATTTTAGAGGCGAGGGTGGAAGAGGGATCTAGTTTTTAATAGGCTTTATCTGGGAATCTGGATCTATTGATTTGTTTATCGAACATGTTAGATTGGTAGTTCAGACTCCTGAATGCCTGGTTTGATTCCAGAATTGAAAATTTTTATCAAGTGGATCAGAACAAATGCTACTGTAATTTATAGCCTGGCTATTGATGTTCTGGATGAAAGTTAGAAGCATATAAATATGCATGGTGATTGTGAATGTTCTACAGATCATTCTATTTGTGTATCTATTCTGTAGTTTGATCATGATATCAAAGATCAAGTGGATTTGATTTGTAAATAGACCTAGACTGAGGTTAATAGTGAAATGGAAGTTGTCAAAGTATGATGGAGAGATTCATTTCTATGAGTCTAGATAATGAAGCTTCATACATTTACCATTATTGAGGTAAAGAATAAACTTCAGAGAGCAAGAGTTGAGAAAACCACGTCAGTGATGAAGATGATGGCATCTTGAGGAGCAATATGTGCACCCATAGCTGAAACATTGATTGGTACAGTAGATACATGTTATTACTAAGATTAAATAGTTGTGGATAAGTAATAAATACACTGTTTGGTGGTAAGGTGTGCTGCTTTGGCATTTTACAAAAGCTTGTTCAGCCTCCTGATCCCACCCCCAAACATTATGTAAGTTTCAGAGCTTTCTGAAATCCTAATCTTTACCTCTTATTTAATATGTGTCACAGAGCTTCACCTGCTAGTGCCCTCTCTACTGATTATAACAGAATACTGCAGCAACTAAATTTATGGGGAAAAATAGTAAGGATAATGACATTCAACAAGGGCATTGAAAAGTGGCATTAGTAGTTATATGTTGATGGCTTGATGTTCATATTTGTGCAGGATATTGTTGTATAATTTTTCAATATCTATTGTAGCTAAAGTAGTGCTGTTAGGGAAATTGATTCAATCTCAAAAATGACAGAATGAAACAAACCATTCAACATCATTGTAAACCAAGTCTATGCCCCAACCATTGATGCCGAAGAGGCTGGCTGAAGTCGATCAATTCTATGAAGACCTACAACATCTTCTAGAACTAACATCAGAAAAAAAATTCTTTTCATTGCAGGGGATTGGAATGCTAAAATAGGAAGTCAAAAAGTAACCACAGTGACTTCTGGTGGCTTCGTTGATCTTCGCTGATGCTGCTTTTGAGCGTCCGTTTCATTCTTCTGTTTGCCGCGAAGGAACAGCACTAATCAGCTGTTTCTAGCAGTGGAAACGCAGGCTTCGGGAGAAGAAGCTTGCCTGAGCATCGGAATCAAGGTAGAGATCTCTGGGGACCACTGGGGACTTAGCCAGGGGTCTGGAAGAGTTTTCCCCCTATGACCCGACATCTCTGGAAAAAGAAACGTGTCTGTTTTACAGACTAAGAAGACACGTACACCCCTGCTTGCTGATTGAGTTCTGAGAGGTAATCGAAGCAGGCGGGCTAGACAAGAGACTTATTTTTAAAAGAACTGAAGCCTTATACCTTCATTTCCTTTAATAAGAACTTTTTTTTCTATTTTTCTATATATTTTCTTTTTAAATTGACTGTGAAGTGGCAAAATGGTGCTGGCTGATTAATAGCGAAAAGAGGAAAGTGAAAGTGAATTCTGAGAGCCGATTACATTGTGTATTGAAGATTGCCTGCCAGTCTTTTAAAGAGGAACTACCTTAAAACTTTTTAAAACTTTCTTTTTTTTTCTTTTTTCTACTTTTGGACTTTGACTCTGTGAATTTGGATTTTAATTGCTGGAAAATTCTTCTCCTCTGGAGTAACTAACTGCATTTGGGAATAATTTTTTTTCTTTTTTCTTTCTATTTTTTCTTTATCTTTCTTTTTCTTTTTTTTTCCTTAATAAAATGGCTTCTAAAAAATTAGCAATTCCCAGAACTGGGAGTTTTGGATCTTCCCTGGCACAGACCACCAAGCTTGCTGAAATTGCCTTGGCTGATGCTCAAGGTAAACAACCCTTACCGGTAACATCAGAAGTACTTAAAGAAGCCTTGAGAGAAGCAATGGACG
>JAOYMU010000252.1:80161399-80171561 GCA_025802295.1 Psammodynastes pulverulentus | reverse complement strand
CCGCTTAGAGAGGGCTGTAAAAAGCACTGTAAAGCGGTATATAAATCTAAAGTGCTATTGCTATTGCTATTGCTATTCTGACACACTGATTTTATTGATAAAACAAAGTCCTACAAGAAATATAATCACATTTTCCTTTTGTGAAAAAAGTGGCTCTTGTCTTTTCCTTATATTTTCTCTCTTCTTTTGATTAAGCAGAAATGTACATCCAGCTAGCAACAAGGTTATAGAGAAGACTTTTTGTTTGCAAATCCTTTTATTTAGGAAAGACTCAGTGTCTCAACATTTGCAAACATTACATTTTATAGGCTAAAAGGAATGAGTTCTGTGTGTGAAAAATAAACTGACATCCCTGAATTCGGAGAACTTTAAAGATTAAAATAAATTAATCCTTCCAGGTGGCTTCTATTGTCACTGAAGACAGAATCTAGTCCACTGACTGCTCTTTTTCATAAAACATATATTTATCCTCTTGTGTGCACGTCAGAGTTTCCATCATAAAATGTCAGAGGAAATGTCAGAGTTTCCATTGTATCCCAGCATTAGATGGTATAATTAAACACAGTGGCTTCTACACACTTCTGGGATTGTTCAAAAACTTCTGGAGACAAGTACTAAATGGTCCATTAGGAAAAAGATTCTGGACTTGCAGCCCAAGAAGTTCTACCGAGTGAGTGTTCAGAGTGTCAGATGACAGTGGAAACAGGTAAACAAGCCCAGAACCAGGATTAGAGATGTGCAGGAACACAGATAATTTTATTATTTTTATTATATTTTATTTCTTTTTTTTTAAATGTTATTCTTGTCCTTCAATTTTTCCAGGTTCATAGTAAAACCTTTCTCATTTGCATATACTTAAAACTCAATAAAATATAGTAATTCTAGTATATAATCATTTTTTTTAAAAAAGCAATAAAATGTATTTAAGCAGCATACATGTTTCAAATTAGAATATTACTTACTGCTGAACCAGCAGCTGGAACCCACTCCACCAATTCCTCTTTTAGATGCAAAGACTTGACAAAGACTTTCTCTGCTTGGCTCCACCTGAGAATCACTGCATCAGAAGACATAGCTAGGAAGCCCAATCAAGGTCAAATATGCTTGAACTAGGTAAAACTTGTGAAAATTTAAGAGAGCAACTAAAAATAATGTATTATTATTAATTTAACTTATATCCCACTTTTCATTTCTTCCTTTTCCCCATAACAATAGTTTTACTGAGCATTAAAAATACAATAATAGCAATTGCGAAGAACACTGATTTATTTCATTCCCAAACCTTTATATTTCCAAAGACAATATTAGCAACTAAATAGAAGGGGAAAAGAAGAAAAAAACTTTAAAACCCAACAAATACAACAGTATAATAATATTTCTCTATTTTTCTATTGCAGTAAGAAAAGGAATGTCACAATTATAAAAATTGCATTGAGTTCAGTAGAGTAGTTATTTCCAGGGGAGTTCTATAAGTTAATGGTGACTCTTCAATTGAGCCTCTACCAGATAGGAGCCAATCAAGACCAGGTACATTCTTGCCAAATGAAAAGGCACATATCTCTGTTTGGTAAAGAGCACAAGGAGCTCAAGGGCTGGGAATCCTGATCCTCATCATCTCACCATGGATACAGCTGCTCTTGAGGATTATTGCCAGCTTCTGTCTAAGATGCTAATTTGCTTACTGACTCCTGAAGCTGATACTCATTTAGTATATCCAGAGCAGAATCTTCAGCAACAGAGTCTTCCAAGTCTAAGATAGGCATGACAATTGGATTGTATTTTTAAACATCTGTGGAAGAGTCCATTAAACATGAAAAATATTTTTTTGCTGAGCTAATTTAAGAAACAAACTTAATGTTTCTCAAAATATAAAACCATTTAGTATAGTATAATATAGGATACTGCAGTTCTCTGTTCCAAAATTATACTAGATTATCCAAGTTATTGGAGAGAATGATTGTTGATAATGATTACATTGTTGGTTTAACTTCTAAAAATCTTTTCTAGGACATTAAAAATCACTGGAGTTTTAGAAACTGAAATAGCATAATCACCAAATAAGAAACTTATCAGATGTCTTAACTGTATATATTGCTTTTCAACTGTTTTTGGTGAAATATGTCCCTTTTATAATCTATCAGAGAGTTTAAAAGTTTTGTTACTAATTAGTTGATTATGAGTAATCATCCCAAAATATTATTTTTCTTGTAATTTTAAAGTAGGTTATTCCAAAACATCACATTTCTTAGAAAAACTTTGTTCAAATTTTAGTTTCTTTCCCAATAATGCCCAAATATGTCTAGCTACTTGAAATGCTAGAAAAATCACAGAAATTCTACTACAATTAAATCAAGCATATTTTAAACTCACAACATAATGTACTTGATTCAGTTTTCTTCCCAGTATAGTATTAAAGTTAGCAAAATGTCAAGAAATATTTTAAATAAGGAAAATTGAAACCACTATTATCATTGAGATGAGTTGCTCTAAAAATTAAATTCTAGGTAACTGTTCCATTAACTTCTTAATCTATTCAAAATACTGTATATGTGGAACCAGAATAAACAAGACTTTCAAAATATATGCCAGTTTTGAATCATATTAATTTTGCTGCATTTCTTCTTCCCCACAAACTCATCAATATATGACATCTCCTTTTATCTAAGAAATTTTTTTGATATATTAATGCCCACAAAATAAGTTTCCAAGGAATAATTATTCCCAGTTATTTAACATAATCTTAGCAATTTCTACTTTTTACCCCTATTTATAGAAATGCCACTTTCATTTTGCATAACATTAGACTTACTCTAATTAATTGTGTACCTAGAACATTTATTGTCTTGCTTTCCCATTTCTGTAAATGTAAATGAAGATTTTGGGTAATTGTCCAAAAGATCTAAAATATCCGAATATAACAGTAACTTGTATTTGTTTTCTGCTATATGCACAACTTGAGTTTTGCCAAAGTTTCAACACCAGATTATAGGAGATGAGGTGGGGGGCATCTTGAAACATTTCATATCTCATCCTGATTGCAGACTCTATAAAGCCAGTCTGTAAAGGCATTTGTGACTAGCTATTCCTAGAACTATCCTAAATCCTAAAACTTTCAAGAGCTGTGACTGCATGGTTAGAATGCAATATTGCAAACTCTGCCCACAGCCAGGAGTTCATCCTGGTCAGCTCAAGGTTGACCCATCCTTCCATCTTTCCAAGGCTGGTGAAATGAGGATCCAGATTGATGGGGGCAATATGCTGACATCACTCAGAGACTGCTGTAAAGGATTATGAAATGGCATGTAAGTCTAAGTGCTATTGCTTAGTGCTATTGACTCTTCTCATCTCTGACCTCTCCCTGTCTGCTCCTCTTGATACTGTCTTCCTGTAAGTTTGCGTGCATGAGAAATTTGAAATGACATTTGTAATTTTAAGATAACCTTGAAAGATTTACTGTGTCTCCCTGATATAGATAAGAACAGCCATTGGGAAGCCACAATAGCACCCAAAAGGTCAGTAAAGTTGGAGCCAAACCTATTTCATCAGGAAAGGCAATTCCAGAATTGAAGGCTATCAGCTTTTTACAAGAAAATAATTCCAGCAGCATGAGCCAACTGTTTATACTCAGTGTAATCTTTGAGTTTAAAATTTGAAGGGTTTACATGCAGTCTTTTTAAAAATGTTAGCAAAACAAAATGTTGGCTTGTTATTATTTGCTTTTTCTCATCAAGAATATAAATGCAAGGTTTTTGTTCCTTTTTACTTGACAAAAAGTTTTTCTCCACCAGAGAGTTTCACATACCAATTGATTTTGTTTTGCTGTCTTATGCTTTTGACTAGGATTCCTAATTTGGAATTAGAATTGGAGTTATTAATTGATGGTTGAGTTACCTCAGCAAATTTATGTACCCAGACAGTAATTGCGAACATTGACTTTGTCTGTGGTAGGCAAAAACTTTTTGGATATGAGATTTTAACATTAGTAGCAGGGAAAAAAGAATAAAAGCTATCATAAATCATGGTAAACAATACTGAGAAAGAAATATTAATAGAATTTTACAACTGAAGTAATGCTAATGGTCATATAATTATATTGAATATTCTATATGAGAACATTCAATTTATGTTTCTTTCTTATTTTGTGATAAGGAAGAACATAATTTTCCTTTCAATACTAATGTCTCCTTACAGTTCTCAACCTAAATACCTGTTGATTACAGTCATATGATTGAGCTATGATTAATGTAAGACAAAAGTCTTACATTATGTGTACAATCGGTTGCTGAGAGTTGCTGTTGATTGTGGTGGTGCACAATAGACCAATCAATCACCTCTCAGAAGATTTATTCTGTGATATTACCTGATCTGTGTTACAATGGAAAATGTCTACCTTTGAATAAACTTCAGAAACCATGGGGGCAAAAAACAAGGCATCCCTCGTGGAACCCTATAGCTAGAAAAAAACTATTTGGATAGAATGGTTTCAGTAGAGGGATTTTAAAACAAGTCTTAACCTGATAGTAGTGCACATATTTTTGGAATTTAGTTATTCCTTGACATCTTCAGTTATAAAGATTATATAGATAGCTGAACTAAAAGATACATCTGCCTGGGAGTGAAGAATTACTGTCCATATTTAAGCACTGACATTAAATATGTGAGGCCACAGGAAGCCAATGGTGTATGTGCAGGCTCTGTCTTATGCATGCCTTCACCAATTCAATTCCCAGCAGGTGGGATTCTTCATCATATAGAATTCCTGATCCTAGAAAGCTTTTAAGCACGCTTAGCTGAATGTTTAGAATTCCATTTCAGATGTTTGCATAAAGTGTTCAAAGTTAGGAAAGGAAGAAGAAGAACTGGTATGTATGAGGGTACTGAAATCAGAGACAGTATGCATGACTGTTGACTCTTTACATACCTTTTTCTTCTTACATATTCAGAGCTACACCTAGGCAGACAACTCAATAGACCCTACCTAATTAGGGAGGGGGGGGAGGAAAAAGAAAAAGAAAAACAACATTCTCTTACTTCTATCCTCTGCAGTATTAAATTTGCTAAAGTGCACGGAAATTGGATATAGACTTAATTCAATATTGGATCAGATTGTACTAAACTCCTTTGTGGTCATAATGGCTAAAGCATCTGAAATATTCAAAACGTGTGAGTAATGGAATAATGAAGTATCATAAACATCTTGGCAATGCCTGTTATATAAAGAATTACAGTTACAGCTTTTGTCCCACATGCTTTAGAATAGCTTACTGTATTATATGAAGTGGTACCCATATGGGATTGCAGTATCTAAAAAATACTGAACTAGTTAAGACAATCAGTTTAAAGATTGGTGAATTGCTTTTTTCTTTTCAAAATGTGTAAGCACATGCTACTTTAAGATTTGACTATGCATTGTATACATGTAAGAGAGTGATGTGAAATCCAACATTCAATATTTTTTCAGTCCTTTGGTTATTTATTATTCATGAGTTAAGACCATTTCTGGCCTATGAAGATATTTCACGTTCATGAAATACTCACAGACCAAATGGTAGCTAACTAAATTGACAAATATTGTGAGAATAAGATTCACAATAAGAATATAATTGCTAAGATGTATAAATTACTGTTGAAAATGAATATGGAAGATGAATACATTAGAGATATTAGTTTTTTTACACCCTGATATGGTCTGGCCTATTAAAGTATGAGTGTCAGATAAAGGCGCACATGGAGTCCAGAAAAGGAGAACAGCATTTGTGGTTCCCAGGTAATAACAGCACATTGTTGAGTGCTTGATTTTAGGGATTCCTAGAGATATGATTTTCCTTCCCACTTAACTATGGGACTCTATCTGGCATTTAAATGGGAAATAAAAGTTCCTATCTGGATTGCCCACTATTCCCTTTCCTAGCATCCATGATCTGTCAAACTACCGTAATACATATTGAAAAGCATATTGAAATTGGTGTTGATACACATTGAAATGGATATTGAAATTAGTGTTGGAGAAGACTCCAGAGAATACTGAGGGGATCCAAGAAAACAAACCAATAGATAGTTGAATAAATCACCACAAAGTTCTCACTCAAGGGACAAATGACAAAGTTCAAATTATCATATTTTGGACACATTAAACAAATACCTAGCTCTCTGTAGAAGGCTCTAATACTGGGAAAGCTGCAAGGAAAGGGGAAAAAAGCAGTATAAAGGCAACTAACAGCAAGATGATGGACTCAGTTATAGTGGCAATGGAGGCACTGTTGGAAGACTTGAAGGACCAGAATAAACACTGGTTGTCACAACACAGAGTTAATGGTACATAATCAAAATAATTGATTTATGCATTGCCACCACCCACTTTGTTTCAATGAATGTTAGCAATTTGGAGCAGACTTTTGAATGTAAAAATTTTTATTCACTAATTACCCATTAATTACTCACTAATCTATTTGTATTTGGAAAAAAAATTGTATCACTTCTCAGTACTTCATCTCATTGAGTTCAATAGAACAAACCTACTTCAGTTATCTATGTACTGTATGTATGTAGGATTTGAACCTAAATATAATACATGGCCCTCTTATGTTTTTTCCTACCCACAGAAACATTCAAATGCCAGCACAATTAATCTAGTTCAGAAGGCTTTTCCTAAGAAGCTGCCATCTGCAGGTCAGTGGTTCACAGGTTGCGGCAATGACACACAGATCCCAAGACTTCCAACAAAACATATGAATACCAAGATTAATGACAGTTCTGTAATTGTTTTGGTAGAGATGGACTTTTGCAGCTGAATATCATTGGAATTCTGTCTCAAAATAAACTCTTAACAGGGAGATGAAACCCACTTTTTGAAGTTTTCCAGGCCCCTGTGGATATGTTATTTCTTTCCAGAGTGATTAGCCTTCTATCTGAAATGGGTATGAATACTGCCTTTTCCAACCATATCTTTCTATGTTCAATGTTCACTAACTAATGTTGTCACTGTATTGTATACAGCATACCCATTTTATAATTTGATAGATTAAAAGGAGAGAGTACAGTATTCATTAAATTGATCTTGGAAGTCTGGCAACATGGTTTGCTTGTGAAATAATAACAAGAGCAGAAGTGAAAATAGCACATTTTTTAAATGTTAGCCAAGACTTTGTATATTTTATTATGGAAGCAAAAGCACTTCAAGCTGCTTTGGGTGGTAGTGCATAAGAGTGGGAAATGATGATTGCTAAAGTCAGTATACATTTCTTCTGTACAATCAAAAGCCTGCATGGATGTTTATGAGAGATCAGATATTGGGGGGGGGGAGGAAGGGGAAAGTGGCATCATGTCAAGTTTATAAGTATTAATTCAGCCCCAAAGTCAGAATAATTATAGTCAAAGCCTACATTTACCTTGGCTTCAATCCAAATAATCATAATCATTGAATACTTTCAGCATCTGCTAAAACAGGCTTAAGCTATAACATTTCTGACTAATATACTAATTGCGTGCAATTTTCAAGTCAAATGTCAGAGGGATAAGCACCTTTTTTTTCAGTCTACCTGCAACTCCTTGTTCCCCTCATCCCCAAAGGAGTAGTCTTCCAAAAGATTGGAGAGACTTCTCAAATCCTAGGGGCTATGTATTTCATGGATGAGGTCTGTATGTGAGCAGGAGGAAGGAGACTGCAATATAAAGGAACCATTGTCCAAAATCAGGCAGTAGAGTCTTGTACCCCTTGGGTAACTTTCTTAGTTTTGAGAGTTCCAGTCCAATCCCTACTCCCTTTCATTGTAGCACTTTAGGGTTTGGTTTACAACATTGTAAAGGTAAACTTGCCCCTCTAGGAATGTTAATGATATGGAGCTGCAGAAAAGATGGGAAATGAAAGGCTTCAACAATGCAAAATCTGCCAAGGTAATTTGTGGCAATTTCTACTACCACTTCCATATTATTTATATATTATTTATTTATAGGGAGAGCTCAGAGCTCTGCTAAAGTTTGTGGGAAATGCAGGAGCATAAAAAAGAAATGAGGACGTTCCTGGCTAATTCACTTTCTTTTGTTCTATTAGAAGAAAAGTCAAGCTTATTTTTGCTTTTTTTTTGCCATGGATGTCACCATTGCTTCTGAGTTTAATATATCTTCTGTAGTTTCATCTTATTAGTAAGCTGCCATGGAAGGATTATGTACAGGGGGAAAAATCCTCATAGGGCTTAGCTGAATTTTATAGGAGAGGAAGGATACCTTTCTTTTTTTGTAAAGTGTTGGTTATTATGGCAAATTCTACTTATGAATACAAGGCCAGGAAAGACATTCTTAAAATCCATAATCCTCTACCATCTGGGGAAGGATCTCATAATCCATCTCTTTGACAGAAATTTTCCACACGAATTCTTGGGAAACTATGCATTCACAATGGCTCTCATCCCAGTAAATGAACCTTAACTTTAACATTTATTGTTGCAGTTTAAGTTAGCAGTGGATATACACAGTGTCAATTAATTTTGGCATGTAAGTAAACAGCATAATTTTTCTTCATATTATTTTCTTGAATGTGGGGAGATCAGAAGCTATTATTCATTATTAATAGGCACCTGTGGAACTGGTTGATTTTTAGACAGTTTTAACTAGACGCAGAATTTTATTTTAAATTTGATTAAAATTATATTCTTAAATACAGTCACAAGGAAAGTATTTGGAACTTGCAAGAAATAAATATATATTTTTAGTATTACATTTATTTTATAAAGGCATATCCATATGCAATGATAGTATAATACATTGCATATTATATGCATATTACTTGTATATATATGATAGTATTTATTACCATGTGGAATCTGGGCTGTGCTGAAGTTGCTACTTTCTATGTCAAAATGTTATTCTTACCCTTCAAAACACAAAAATTTGGCATCCTTCATTTAGGAACATTCATCTGAGATGAGAGTGCCATGAGTAGAAATCTGAAAACAAGAAGCTGGTTTGATCTAGTGGTTAAGGCAGCAGACTAGAAATCTGGGGACTGTGAATTCTAATCCTGATTTAGACACGAAAGCAAGCTGGGGGACCTTGGGTTACCCAGCCCACCTTATAGGGTTGTTGTTGTGGAAGAATAGGAGCAGGAAAGAGTATTATGTTGGATTGCTGCATGAATTTATTATTATACCTTTACTATGAATTATTAATGGCAGAACAGAAATTTAATTAATAAAGTATTTTTGTTCAGATGTATTTAATAATATTTGTTGACTGTCCCAATCAGTGAAGATTATAGGCAGTTTACAATAAAGAAGTTAAAAGAAACAGAAGCAATAATGTGAATCATAATACAGAATGATATAGCCACAGCATCTTAAGGGCAAAGGCAAGCAAGAATAGGATACTTAAAATTCCAGAAATGTGTCCCAAGTGGGAAGCAGGCCAGATGGGGAATATCTGCATGTATAAGCAGAAGAAGAGGAAAACCAGTGAAGTTTCTCGTAGTTTTTCCTTTCAAAACCTCCATAGCGATTAAGCTTTTGAGAGAAAGAATAATTCATTGACAGAGAACAGCTGTTTCTTATTATCCAGATTAACTTTTCAGTCTTTCCCATATTCCTTTTCTTTTTGCAATAAGGTTAGGATAAAATAACAGTATGTTATGGAGAAATGTATGGAATGAAGTCTGCTTTATCAGAGAGAAAATGCAGTCCAATCAAAAGCCACAAAGCTGCTTTAGCTGCTGCAGTGGTAGGTACTAAGAGCAGTTCTTAGGGAATATGTCTACTGTTTCTATTCAACTGCCTAATGATCTTATGGCCCTAAAGTAGAACTATATACACTGTGTGTACTCGGTTTCTGACAACACATTGATTTATTCTGAGAATCCAGAACATTATGATGACTTTCTGTTTTGTCACAAGTCAGAAAGCCAAATGCCAATATAGTAACCTGGTTTAAGATGAATATTGATCTATCTAACACTGATGAGTTTGCAAGAATTGGCACACAAAAATGTTTCTCAGCCTTACTTGAAATTCTCAGTGGTTAAAATTAGGATCTGTGGGATGCAACGCTTATGCTTTAAGGCTGAGTTTTGTACATATTAGGGGTTGTGTTTCTTCCAAATAGGGGGTCAATTCTCATTGCTAATTACAGGACATGTTTTTGTGCAATATTCAAACTCCACAACATTTACAAATTC
>JAOYMU010000252.1:80100632-80119784 GCA_025802295.1 Psammodynastes pulverulentus | reverse complement strand
AAAACAGTGGTCCTCTCTGTCCAAAATGTGGACTTTGCTGTCTTCAAAAGAATGACCTTTGTCTTTCAGTTGTGGATGGACTGCTGAATCTTGTCCTGGATGTTTAGCCCTCTCTCAACAGAGGAAGAGTGATACAACACCACCTATCCCCTGTCTACAACACAGTCCTTTCAGCAGTCCCAAGAAGGTTCCACACCCATTTGTACTCTGATTCAGATGACCCCGAGGGTACAGATAAACCCCCAAGTAGCCTCAACAACTCTCAGAGAACTAATGACCAACCTTCAGAGGGCTAATGACCAGATGACTGCTGAGGAATATAAATCCTTCCATGCCCCACCATTCAGCCAGAACTGAAGAAGTTTCTTGGATGAGAAGCAAAACGTTTTCAAGGAAAAAAACTAAGAAAGTCCAGTTGCCTTTTGAAAAGCACCTTTGGGATTTAAAGGTATTACATGGTAACCCCAGTTAAAATGTCATATACAATAAAAACAAATGGAAATAAATGTTGGACTGATTGCCAGAATAAGGCTATTTTTACATATATGGTAATCATGTCCAAGAGCCAATTTCAGAAAATTGTATTAATTATTAAATAGGAATGACATCATATTTAAGCCGGGTAAGAATGCAAATTTGGAAAAGAACTAATGATATTTTTTTATTAACAGATGCTAAATCAGTACTATCAAGGTACTGGAAACATCTAGAAGGAATATCTAAGAAAAATGGCTATGATAATATATGATCTACTCTCTTAAAGGAAAAATTAACATACAAATTGAAACCAGAAGTGAAGAAAATACGGAACCATACTTTGTCCTTTTTTTCCTGTTCTTTTTTTTCTTAGTATAATAAAATAATAATAGAAACAGTAAATTTTAAAAATTAGTAAAATTACTAAATGTTGTAAATTGTATATACAGTATCTACCGGTAAATATAATGTCCTTGCTTTATATGACATAAAAAATATATTGATTTGAATTTGCACAGCATTATTATTTGTATAGTGTTATGTAAAATAAAAAGTAGAGCCTATTTTGGTAAAAAAAAAAGAAAGAAAAGCCCTGAGTTGTACAAAAAAAGGCTCACCTACCGGATTATTACAATCCAGTAATAAGGATGGTGTCTCTTTAAGCAGGGGCTCAGTGCAACTTTGCCCACAGAACCCTCTGAAAGGGCTTCAACTTTGTAACCTTTTTTAAAATCATCAAATGAAGGGATGACATTCTTCCTGGGCTTTTATTTACTGATCAACTTCGGAGGCTATTGTTAAGAAGTACCAATGACTCACGTTCTCCTCAATCAGCTCTGGAAGCCTTTCATTAGCCAGATCTGCTTGGGAGGGACTAAAAAAGAAAAAAAAGGCCTGTTGGATTTAAGGGTTGCTTTGAATATATGCTGTTTGCTCTGGGATAACTTACACTGTTTAAAAATCAGCAGATATATCTTTATTTGTTTTTATTTGTGTTGATAAAGAGACAGGTAGAATATGGTAATGGTAGCATACATTTCTCGTATGTTATCTACACAAGGGGACAGGGCAATGTGCAATTCTGCTGAACTTCAAGTTTCATAAATTCTAGTTTGAATGCTGGGAAGTGTAGTTCGCCCATTGTTTGTTTCCCATTACCAATTTAAAAGAATATTTCTGGTTGGGAAATCAATCTATTTTTTTTTCACCCACCCACCCTTTTTGGTAGTGTTTGTATCTTGCTTGTTTGTTTATTGGATTTTATAAAGGTGCCTCGGTGGCGCAGAGGATAGAGTGCAGTAATTGCAGGCTACTTCTGCTTACAACCAGCTGCCTGCTATTTGGCAGATCGAATCTTACCAGGCTCAAGGTTGACTCAGCCTTCCATCCTTCCAAGGTGGGTAAAATGAGGATCCAGATTGTTGGGGGGTGATATGCTGACTCTGTAAATCGCTTAGAGAGGGCTGTAAAGCACCATAAAGCAGGATATAAGTCTAAGTGCTATTGCTTATTGCTATTGCCTTACCAGCCATTTGTAGCAAATCTTAAATGATCTTTGTCAAAACAGACCAAATAAATAATCTATGAAAAAAATTAAACAAATACAAGTCCAATATCCAGAATAAGTCAGTAACATAATAATATTAGATCAATAAAACCCTTCAAAAATTATTTGCAGATTATCATCATTTTGTAAAAAAAATGATCTTAGAGGGGCTTGGAAGGGGGGAGACATTTAAAGTTTCATGTAGGAGAAGAGTTCTATCAAATGTTGCATTTAACAAGTTTCTAAATGATAAGAAAAAAACCTCAACAGGCATGTTGAATCTAGCATCTGGTCAAATGTGATGGATGTAACTTTGAATCAATACAGCTTCACAGAGAATCTAGCTGGTTTGTATTTTGGTTTATTGAAGATGTTTGTCCAAAATACAGCAATTCTGCTCAAGAGTGTGTTTATATTTGCCAGAGGCAAATATATTACAACCTATTTGACAGTGCACAGAAGTTTGCAAGGAGCTCAGTGGAGTTTTTGATGGACTGCATTTGAAATCTTCAGAATGCAAAGATGGTTGATATTCAGACCCAGCTGAACTGATCATTCCATTTTAAGAAGCTAATGGGTAAGAATGATTCTCCCCCAAAACTTTATTTCTCTTTATATTCAAACATTTCGGTATTGAAACCAAATATGCAATAGTAGGGTACATTTCGAATAAAGTGAGAATAATGAGATAGATCAACCTTCTTCTCCTTCCAATATTCTTCTCAGGTTGGCTGTTATATGGCTGTCCTGTTGATTCAAGCACTGTAGCTATCATAACTGAAATGCTAGTTTTCTGTACTCTGATGTTATGGTGCCAGCACTCTTGTAAGAAACCCTGCAGACTTCCTAGGAAGAGGACCTCCATAGATAATTTCCCCAAATATTGCATTGTTATATTTAAATAAAGTTTATTAGAGAGCTGAGGTGGCGGAGTGGGTAGAGTGCAGTACTGTAGGCTACTTCAGCTGACAGCTAGATGCAGTTCGGCAGTTCAAATCTCACCGGCTCAAGGTTGACTCAGCCTTCCATCCTTCCAAGGTGGGTAAAATGAGGACTCAGATTGTTGGGGACAATATGCTGACTCTGTAAACCGCTTAGAGAGAGCTGCTATTGCTATTGCTATTGCTATATAGGTCCATAGAGGAGAATGTCTTCCGACTTAATAATATGGCTGGCTTTCCATTGTCTACTTAATGGCCTTGCACTAGTCGAACTATCTCATCTTTAAATAAATAACTACATTAGGTCTATTGTGACTTGGAGAAGAAAGGATTTGTTTTACAGGGCAAAGATGCAAAACGCAGAAGTGCAAAAAGCCAGAATCTGTAATTGAATTTACATTGACCAGAAGATGGTTTATCACCATCTTCAAGAGTCTCTTGTTTTTTTCGATGATTGGCTGAGTAATAAACTATGCAAATAAAGAAACTACTTATTTTGCAAAATTAAAACTGCAAGTAGGGTTCAAATTTTGCTGTGAGAGAATGGTCTGGAAATATTTCTGAATGGTAAGTATGTTTCTAGAGTCCAGCTTATATATTTCTCCTATGAAATCTTATAAAAACCTATACATTGGATCATCAGTGGTTTTTTTCAGCCACATTGAAGACATATAAATAATTACTGGATGGAATTTAAATTAAATAATTAAATTTCTGAGAACTCTGTTGCACTTGCAAATAATTTAAGGTGATACTGATGTGGCACCATGCAGCTTGTTTTGCTGCTCCTATTATGCAAAATTATTGGTTTCCAGTATAATTTTAGCTCTGGATATAGAACTGTGAATGTCAGTGTTTGTTCATCTTTAAACAGACTTCAGGTAGCTTTGTTTTAATTGCAAGAAGATGTTCCATCACTCACAAACTTCTGTTAAAAGTTTGCTATTGTGGGGATTTATATCATTATGCAAAACAGTCTTTTTTTCTTCTAAGCTGTAGTGAATTTATTTCTTTTTGAATGTTATTGCATTTCCCCCCTCATACTGGAAAGCTGGGTTTATGTGGTTTTGTCCAGCTTTAATGAGTTATAGATAGATTTTCTGAAGACAGAAAAGATCTGCTTCTGTGAGACCAGTTTAAATAGAGCATGCTGCAGAGACACCAGAAAGCAGCATTTAGGATAAGGTGATATTTTATGAACTATTATTTATATAAAAGAGCCAGTTTACATGAAGGCAGCTGAGTGATCTCAGACCAGTCATTCTCTCTTAGTAATCAGAAGAAAGCAATGGCAAACCACTTTTAAAACGTTGCCGAGAAAAGAATTCAGGAATTAAGATTGACCGAAAGGTATTTTTTTACTGATTCAATTTATATTCTTCTCCTTACTTCATTTCCTTTAAATACAAAAAAACCAGACAATGCATAATGAGAGTATCAAATGCATATTATGATACTTCTGAGATTTTATAGGCAATACTTCTAATCTAATTTACAGGGGGGAGGGAAATGGAATTATTCCCATCATATATTCTTGCCAGCAATAGAAAAGCTTCTATTTTCACAACAGTTCTTTACATCTATATTTATAAAGTTTTTTTTTCCTTCCATTCAATCATGTCTCATTCTTGGAGATGGTTTGAACAACTCTCTTATTTTTCTCAGCAAGGTTTTGCAAAAATGATTTGACATTTCCACCTTCTTAGAGCTGATTGGCCCAACTGGCTTTTTACTTAAGTGGGATTAGAACTCACGGTCTCCCAGTTTCTAGCCTGATGTCTTGACCAGGGGTGGTTTTCTCTCCGGCTTGCCACCGGTTTGGTAATTTTGCACATGTGCGTGCGCAGGCAAAACGCATACACATTTCCCCTCTGCACGCATGCTCCCTCACCCTTCTGTGCATGCGCACACCTGTCATTGTGCGCCTTCTGCGTATGCGCACGCCGATCAGCTGGGAGGATTTTTTTTATCTTCTCAGTTGTTCGGCAACCATTTTTTAGCTACCGGTTCGATCAGAGTCCTCTCAGCTGATCGGCATGCACATGTGCAGAAGGGTGGGGAAAGCGCGCGCACACGGGGGGACGGGTTTGAGCTACCGGTTCTACCGAACCGGTAGCCATAATTTTTCCACCGGTTTGCTCGAGTGGCAGTTTTTGACGCCACCAGTTTGGCCAAACCGGTGCAAACCAGTCTAATACCACCTCTGGTCTTGACCATTACACCAAATTGGTTTTCTTCTCATAAAATAGATAATATTGAAATTGAACAAAGTATATTTGAGAGTGTTTTAAAAAAAAAATCTTTTTTGAAAATAATAAAATCAAACTTACTTCATTAAACTTCTCCAGAGCTTTCCTGATATTAAATATTGGTGATGAGTGAATTTAAAAGTCTTACATCTAAAGATTTTCTTAAACATGACTTTTAGTGTACAAAGTATTGCTCAATATACAGAGCGTAGAAAAATGGTTCATGATTTGTTTTGTAAACCAGATGATATTTATGTGAATACTGAAAAATTAAATATTCCAAAAAAGCAGTGGGAAAGCAGGGTTTTCAGATCTAGCTCCAAGAAACAAAGAGCAAGGTAATTGCCATGCAGTTGCCTATAAACAAATCATTGCCTGTAAGTGAATTATTAATTTTGCAGAAAGGAAGCATATTTTTGTAGTTCTTGTTCATAATTATGCTTTTGTACTGCCAATTCTCCAGAGGATTCAGGAAAACATTTACTCATTAAGTCCACACACAACCATTTGAGGTGGTAGTAATCAGTCACTACGTGGAAATTAATCTTTAGTGTGAAGTCTCTGCAAAAAAGCAAATGTAGCCCAAAGGCTCTATAAAATATTCTGGAACTCAAAATATCCTTAACTCAGAATGATTATTTCAACAAAGCACCAATGATTTGTACAGTGCATTTTCTCCTTTCCTGGGACAAATAGGGTATAGTGTTCCACGCTGTTTCAAGCATACCAGTGTCTTTCCCTTACTTAAAACAACAACAACTCTCCAAGCCATGGAGATTTAAGGCATGTGTTATCCAACAAAACTGTTCCTTCATAAATGAGTTCAATTCATTTTGTCATTGCCTGGAGCTGATTATGGAAAGGAAAAATGGTAATGACAAAGAACCAATAAGCAACACCCTACCCCATTCTCTATAGTTACTTTATCTCCTTTTAAGTATGTAAGAAGGAGGAAGAGAGGAGAGAATCATTCCTCAGCCCATCTGTTTTTATCTCCCCTTCAATTATTTAAATTTCTGCATCTCTGTCCCCTCTCTACTGGCAAGATTTGCTTGCATAGTGTGAGTTCAAGAGTTGGGAGTCCTACTGGGAGTTCTTGGAGAATATTTCAACTAAAACAACTAACAAATTGGAGAGATTTAACTGGATGCACCTTTATTTTAAAAAGAAAAGTAAAAGAATAATAATCATCAAAGACTTATGCAAGAACAGAAAGAACACTTGGACATACACAAGAGTGGAATATATATGTTTTGCAGTATTCATACTGGTTTAACTCTGTACACTGCTTTTCTGGAAGATTCATAGCACATAGTATAGAAATTTTCTCCTTAACTATAGATAAGGATCAATCCTTTTCCTCAAAAGTTTGTTATATTTCAAAAAGAAAATATAAATACAGAAAACAATGAAAAAAGAATTAAAAAGAAAGAAGGAAGAGCAGGGAAATATACCGAAACTGAGGAATACAGACAAAAAAGGGGGGGGGGATCTATAGAAAAAAAGATAATTTCTGACTTTCTTCAATACAGGTAAAAACCTACAAACCAATAACCCTTTGAATTAGAGTAAACCGTAACAAACAGTATGTCTATCATCATAAACAAGTCTAATAATCAAAAGCCAAGGTTAATATTTAATTTCTTTCTGTTTCAAACAAAAAATTCAAGATTGGTTTCCAAGTAGAAATGAAGCTAGATAAAGTCTTTTCTTTAATCAAAGCAGTTTTGCTGTCTCTGCCAATTCCATTAATTTCGCCAACTGTTGTTCCACTGCAGGTATATGGGATTCCTTCCATCTCTACACACAGAGTTGCCTTGATGCTGTTAACATATATTAAAATAAAGTATCATGTTTTTTCCAATCTGTTTGCCCATCAAATTGAAAAGAGAAGCCTCTGGCTTCAACTGTACATTTGTTTTAAGAATTTTCTGAGTTAGAATACATATCTGATTTCAATAACTCTTAGCATCCTTACATGTCCACCAGAAGTAATAAAAAGTGCCTTCAAATTGTTTACATTTCCAATGTACATTTGATATCTTATACATCTTTGACAATTTCTCAGGTGGTAAGACCCAATGGTACATCATCTTACATAAATTCTCCTTCTAGTTATAATTCAATGCAAATTTCAGTTTTTTACTCCACATAATCTCCTACTGATAACCAAAATTTCTTTCCCATTTGATAATACAAATTCAAACATATTCACCCTTCTTCATTCTTCATTGGTTTTTAATTTCAGTTCTCCTTCAGAGGAAGTCAATAAATCAGCATACATCAACCAGGTATGTATGATTATTTCTCTTCTAAAAAAATGCCTCTTGGCCTAACAAACATAAAGGAATTTTGGGAGTCAGTCTTAATTTAATAGCAGTGTTCCAATATCTCAGGAGCTGCCACAAAGAAGAGGGAGTCAAGCTATTCTCCAAAGCACCTGACGGTAGGACAAGAAGCAATGGGTGGAAATTAATCAAGGAGAGAAGCAACTTAGAACTAAGGAGAAATTTCCTGACAGAACAATTAATCAGTGGAACAGCTTGCCTCCAGAAGTTGTAAATGATCCAGCACTGGAAGTTTTTAAGAGGAGATTGGATAACCATTTATCTGAAATGATATAGGGTTTCTTGCCTAAGCAGGGGGTTGGACTAGAAGACTTCTAAGGCCCCTTCTAACTCTGTTATTCTATTCTATTCTAATTTGTATATACTGTATTCTAAACTTTCATGATGGCATTTCTATCAAAATGGTTTTGAAAATCTATATTAACTTTAACTTTGTCATATCATAAATAGCTGTACCACTGCTAAAAACCAGTTCTGATCAGCTTAAGAGTAAAGTGGTTGTGCCAATTCACAAGGCTACTAGAGTTTACTTTAGGAAATTTCTTCAAACCTATCTAGTTCCTTCTACTTTCTGCATAATCTGCTTGCTTCATATATTTTCTTTTAATAATTAAACTCCTTCCACAGAATTCAATGTACTAATACTATATTGGATCCACACACATATTATGTCCTGAACTTTCCTGAGTTGATCCTGGAAAGGGACTGGGGCTAAACTTTCCTAATTCTCCAGTCCACATGGTCTTGAGTTTCTATTTTTCCTAGAGTTTAACTTTCAAAATATTTCTTTGGGGAATACAACTCATTTTGAGCATATGCAATGGATTGTTTTCTTCTTAGCAGGAGAACAGAACTATTTTTTTCATTGTGTGCACACCAAAAATAGTCACATTGTTTGGATTACGTATTGGCAATGTAAGAGAAATGTACATCTGAACAAATAAAAGAGAAAGTAACAAAATTGGTCAGAGGTGTAGAAGATAAGTCCTACAAAGAAAAGTTAAAAGAAGTTGATTTGTTTCACTTGGAAAAGAGAAGGAAATTATATTACTGCAATCTACCCATTGCAGACTTTAATAGCCATACTGTCAAAGGCTGGTTTCTATAAATCAGGATTGGAGCTAAAGTTCTTAGTTATTGAAAGATATATTTTCTTTTACACTAGAAGAAAGTTCTTGATGAAAAGAAGTGGTACAGTGCAACTAATCACCCACTCATTTGAGGTTTTTTTTTTTTAAACAAATGCTGGTCAGACATTTGCGGTTTTTCCTTTATTCTCCTAGGAATTGGATTAGATGGTCTTATTTCTGATTTCCGGATTCCATAAAATAAACCAGGTTGAACTGAGATACATATGGCAATTTCATCTTGTTGATAGGCAGATGGAAATCTAAAACTGAGTTTTCATTATATGGCATATTCTTATGTTCAGGAAGCCATCAGACTATTGGATATTCTAAATCCATGTTTCTCAATATCGGCAATGTAAACTTAGGGGATTCAAACATCTTCAGGCCAAGGAATCTGCTATTAAAAAATAATAATAACCATGGGGTCCTTGATTAAGACCCAAAACTCTGATGATAGAAAATTAAATCTGTCATGTAATTTTTTTTTTACTTTAATCATAAAATTTTATTAAGCTCTTATAGAGTTCCAGATTCTAACAGAACACAGTTTTAAAAAATCATGCTGGAATCATTACACCAGAAGTTTGATTTATTGAAAAAATTGATTCAGTAATTTTATTGTTTATTGAAAACTCTTATGTAATTAAATATCTATATATAGGAAAAGTAGAAAATATATATGAAAAGGTGCTAGAAACAGTACCAAAAAAGAAAAAAGAGAGTTAAAGTACACCTTCCAATCTTTTTATAGCAGATAATTTTTATTATTTCTCCATTTTTAGAATTACATTATATAATTCCCTTTATCCCATATTCAATTCTTTTTAATCAACAAATCCAAACATCACCTATTTAATTATATCCTTTTCAGTAAAAAGTTCATAAAAGGTTTCATTTTTTTAGAACAGTACTTATTATCTTGTCCCTAATCCTAGCAAGTCAATTTTGCCATTTCTGAAAATTCTGCCATCTTCACAGTTCATTCCTCCATTGTGTATACTTCTTCATTTTTCCATGTTTTGCAAATAATAAATTCACTGCAGTTACCATACATAAAGCAACCATCTATGAATCATTTCTAATTAGATGTCCACAAATCATAATTTTAAAAAATATAGTTTCATCTAAATATTAATTTTAAAAATTTGTTGAATCATCAGCATTTGTGAAATTGATTTTTCAATTGGAAATAATTTTCCAACTACCAGAAACAGTCTTCTTCTGTCTCTCATTAATAGAAAAATACTGTATTCATATTTTGTCCATAGGAAAAAAAAATGTGTGATTTCAAATATTATTTTGTTTGATTTGCCAAACTCTAGTATTTACTTTACTGTTTGTCTTTAAAAAGTAGGAATCAATTAAAATGCATCATGGCCAATGAACATAGCTGTAAATTCACAGGCTTACAAAACACTTAGTAAACAATTAATAGAAAAGAATATGGAATACAATAAGAATCTCTTTGTCACATATGTAGTCCAAGAGAAAGCATTTGGTAGAGTTGATAGGAAATTGCTATAGCAAACATTAACCCAATATGGAGTAAGTCAATATTTCATTAGAATATGCAAAGTCTTATATGGTGATTGCAGAAGTGTAGTCAGGACAAATCAAGGAACATCAGCACCTTCATAGTAACATCCAGAGTAAAACAGGGATGTGTATGTAAGAGCTACAGTGGCACAGTGGTTAGAATGTAGTACTGCAAGCTACTTCTGCTAATCACCCGCTGCCAGCATTTTCCCCATTCGGGTGTCATCGGCTCAAAGTTGAATCACCCTTCCATCTTTCCAAGATTGGTAAAATGAGAACCCAGATTGTTAGGGGTAATATGCTGACTCTGTAAATCTCTTAGAGAGGGCTGTTAAGCACTGTGAAGTGGTATATAAGTCTAAGTGCTATTGCTATTATTCCACTATTGTTTATTGACAGCATAAAGCAAAGAAGCCAAACCCAAGAATGGAAATAATATCAACAACCTACTCTTTGCAGGCGATCAGGCATTGATAGTAAGTAGAGTTAAGGAACTGCCACAACATCTTATGGTCATGAACCAAGAAAGCAAAACCGATAATATGAAAATTAGCAAAGAAAAAACCGAAGTAATGGCAATCGGGAAAAAAAGAGGATACTCTAGCAATAGCAATAGCACTTAGACTTATATACCACTTTACAGTGCTTTACAGTCCTCTCTAAGTGGTTTAAAGAGTTAGCATATTGCCCCCAACAATCTGGGTCCTTATTTTACCCACCTCAGAAGGATGGAAAGCTGAGATAACCTTGAGCCTGGTGAGATTTGAACTGCCAAATTGCAGTCAGCTGGTGGTCAGCAGAAGTAGCCTGCAGTACTGCACTGTAACTACTACACCATCACAGCTTATACTCTAAACATAGTAATTTAAGGAACAAGCATAAAACAAGCATCAAAGTTCAAATAGCTACGAATAACATTCACCAAATATGGTAAATGGACAAAGGAGATTAACATACAATGCAGTAAGGCAAACCAGGTATTGGGACAGCTTGCTCCACTCTTACAACATAAGGAAGTACCAATCAGCATAAAGAAGCATCTCACCCACCCTATATTACCCAGTGCCAAACAAAGTACAATAAAACATAAGCAAAAATTAGTCACCCGAGAAGTTTGAGGAAAGCTGCTAGAGTGACCAAAATAGATAAAATCAGAAATGAGACCATAAGAGAAAGAATTGGCATAGAACCAATCTTAAATTATATACAAAAACAGCAAATGAAGTGGTTTGCTCCCCTGGAAAGGATGTTGTGGGATTCACTACTGTACAAGGCATATACAAAAAGGGGAGAAGGTCAAAGAACACAAAGCAGACACAGACGAACACAGAGAAACAACATACAATATAACATCATCACTTAACAATGGTTGAGGCCACCAGAAAAACAAGAACCAGAACTTTGTATCTCTCTCAACACCCAAAGTGGTGAAAGAGGAAGTAAAGGACAAGAAGACAAACCACAGATTTGTACTGTAGTGTACTGTTTCCCTTCTCCCTCCTACCTAACTTGATAAGCAATATTAGGAAATACGTTCAGTGGCAGCTATTTTCGTAAATTACAGCTAGATCCTTTGCAAGATTTAACATTCGGCTAAAAACTTTGACTTGGATCCCAACTGGACAACCATTTGAATGGAATGGCATAAGACTCGTGCCTTGGGGAGAGGGGTTGGACTAGAAGATCTCCAAGGTTCCTTCCAGTCCTATGATTCTACGATTCTTTTTATTCCCTCTCATAAGAGCACCATCAAATAAAGCAGGCAAATAAATTCATCTTCCATGTTTCAGCACCATCCTCTCTTCTGTTCTCTGTAGTATCCACACACACACTCACACACACACTGATCTCTTTCTTTCCTTTGTCCCCCTGAAGTCAATTTCTCCTTTGAATTCAAGAAAAGACCCTCTTGTCTCTTCCACCACCACCCCTTTCCTCAATTTGGGTGAGTGGTGTGTCTCATACACTTTACACGTTCATAGCACAGAGCTATTACTTAAATTCCCTTGAGCTTTTTAAGAGGGAATGCTTATTACAGTTATGTTTGTGGGCCAATCAAATGTGACATTTAATCTGTGAGGTTGATATTTCCATATCCAAACTCTTAAAAAGAAAGCCGTAAGTAACCATGAAGGCTCAGAGACCATAATTAGATGGTCGTCCTGCACTAGATCTGCCAGGTCAAATGGGTTGAGATAATCGCCAATGCTGACTACATCACCCCAAGGTATTAATCTTTGGCTTTTGAAATCCTTTCATTATGCTTCCATTCAGACTTGTGAATATTTTATTATTGTGATTTTCTCTTCAGCTTCCTTACGTTGAACACAATCATTATCCAATGCTGTGGGTATCTTATCATTTTTTTGATCTTCCTAAGGATCAATGTAAAATACCTGAGCTGCATCTGACATTCTGTTTCAGTGAGATGCTTGCTCAACATTTAGCAGATGTCAAAATATGTGCCGACGGAAGATAAATTCTTACAAAACTTTAAAGTCTTTTTAAAAAAGAGATTTATCTGGAAACTGCTGTTACAAACTTGAAGTGGGACTATAAAACAGTGCTAAATTTTTATCTACTCCATATCCTGCTTTATTTTCAAAACTTTATCTTCCATTTTAAAACAGCTGACGTGCCATAGCTATAGGCCAAATGTATCTGAGGACAAAACAAAACAGTTGCATTGTCTTAATAGCAGACTGACACCTGCTGGACCACTTGAAAAATGCAGACGGTCTTGTGAAAATTCTAACTTTGCTACCCCTGATACATATACAGTATCAGATCCAATAGGACAGTCTGTGGAATTTGGGGTGGAAGAGTGTTTCAGAAAAGTCAATATGGCTGCTGTCACTGTGCAATCAAAACTCTGCCCCTTTTCACTTGCACTGTGCATGTGATGAAAATAAAGAGGGGAAGGGTTTTGAGCTTATTTCTCATGGTTGCCATCTAGACATTTTAAACACCCTTATCCCACGATACAGTCAAATATACAGTTGTAATCACACTAATACAAACATTTTCTTCACAATCACAAGTCAGAAGCTTATCTGAACATATCTAAGTGCACCAAAATCTATTTATCTAAGGTGGGGACCCTAAATCTCTAAATATTGCTGAAAGGTATCTCTCAGCATTTTAGCTGTCTTGGCCAATAGTAAAGGGAGGCAGAGGAATGGGGGGAAATCTGGATGTGAAATTTTTATATCTTGGGTGTTTATGCTGATTCAAGATAAATATCTAAGTATTTGGAGAAAAAAGCAACACTGATTTGTCTGTTGCTGCACCTAAACTTGATTAATGTGATTTTAAAACGCACATGGTTTCTTACTCGTTTATAACATGACATGAATTATGGAATAAAGCCACTCAGAATCTTCTTGGATAAGTCCCAGTTTGTAAATAAACAGGTACATACACTAAGCCTGCACTATATCTTAGCACAGAAGTGATGAATCCTGAACACATGTCCAAACACTATTAATGCCTGTGCTGATGTGCATCTTAAGCTGCCTTTTGTTTCTACTGTTTTCCTATTCTTTGCTAGGTGTATTGACAATTCCATATGACTGCAAAATGCATCAATTTCTTTCCTCCATCCAAAACATTTGATAATACCACAATTCATGTCTGCAGGATATTGGTCAGGGTAGCTGGGCGGATGAATGTTTCCACATTCCTGCTTTTTATCCAAAATACCTTGTTAAAAAGAGTGTATTTGCCACTCCGAACAATAGAAATGTTTCTAATTGTTTCCAGATTTTAGATTTCTTCTATGCTGCTTTCAATTGTGATTACAGGAAATCCAAAACCCCATATAAAGTATTCAAGAAATCTAGGAATAAAATGCAATTAATTTGGCAGCAAATATCTAGTGTGAAGGAATCTTCTGACTAATATTGTCAAAAAGAGATTGTCTTACTTCCAAACGCTGTCTATGTCCATGCAGGAACATGTAGATCTTGTGCAACATTCTAATAGGGCTACCCACTCTGGGCTCCAATAAGCCTTAGTTTTTTCAATTGTTTGCTGCAAATATTTGTTCCAAAACCTAGCTAATCACTAGCAATGGTAGCAAAGAGTTACAGAAAGTTTGAATTCTTTGCTGCATCTAGTAGTCCTCTGGATTTTTGTAGCTATGATTTGATAAATGTAACTTTAAAGTTGCAAAGAGGAGTATTCTTGCTTAGCAGTTAACTGTAGACCTTAAAATAGTACTGCTTTTATTTATTATTTCTCTTATTTAAACGGAGATGCTCTTTATAGAGATTGGACTTTATAGAGTTTTTTTTAACCTTTTATTTTAAAATGTCTGTAGGGCAAACAGTTTCCTGTAGTTATTATCTTTTTTGTGGTTATTGGTTACTATCTGTAAAAAATTGAGAATGATTGACATGTATTTACACAATTCTTCTAGAATGCTCAGTTAATACTCCAAGATAATAATGTTAATTGTGATTCATCTTTCTGACTTTTCCTGGTTGGAACAGCATGAGCTGCAGAAACCAGCAGGGGAAACTGTTCACAGTGTGGAGCAAATAATTCTCCTCTGCTAATAATATCCACAGCTGAAGTAAATATCAAAGACCAAGCAACAGAGGGTTAGTATAAAGAAATCCTACAAATTTCAATAGCATGTTTTTCTATGGTTGCACAGCTGGTAAGGCATCACCAACAAGAACATGTTGTTACATTCCATCAGGAATTCATGATTAAATGCAGGGAGTTCTTCCTTTCCCATCAGCGCTAAAAGATAATGATGCCTTTGCAACTGACTACATTTTATTTCTGTCTTCCTAAGAAATCATGGGGCTATGTGCATAGTGTGGGGTGTTTTAATGACTAACATTCTCATTGAATAAGCGTGATAAGTATATTGGAGGATATGGATTATTAGTTAATAGATGCATCAAGTCAACCACAGGTTTAACTCATCTAACTGAAGAAGTTTGCTTCTTATTTTGTTTAAAAAAATAAAGAACTACCCATCAATTTACTTCTCTGATACTTAAGGGATGCTGGCTAATACGTACCTGCCAGCATCACACAACCAAGGAGAACCACCTGTTTTGTGGATGCAAGGGACTTCTCAGTTTTTTGCATGCACACAGGGCTTAAAGATGGCCCTTCCCTGGTGAGCTGTGCTGGTTTTTAGCTCAGCTGAGGTGCGGCAATCTGCTCTGCCACGCAAATCAGCTGAGCTAATAAACAGCAGAATATAGGAGAAGTGAGAAGTAAGAGGTAAGAGCAAGGGTAGGTGGGTGGGCCCAGTCAAAATTTTCCCTACCAGTCTGCCAGGACCTGTCAGAACTGGCTGAATACCATCACTGATCTCTTCCATCTCTCATTACTCAGCTGATGTTCTAGCAAAGAAAGCAGAGCTATTAAGGGACAATTTTTTCCTCACTCAATTGTTTGCTCATAGCTTAGCTAAGCAAGATGGGAATGAATGAAAATTCAGAAGGGAGATGTAATTGTTTCTCTAAATACTTAGGTGTTATTTAAGCAATCTAGAACATAAGAGCGGTATAGGAAATAGGAGGCTAGCAGAAGATTGGTAAATCAGATGAACTCCACAAGCAGGTAGTCCCCAGAGACATTGTGATATAGTGGTTAAGCTGGTACTCAGGCTAAAGTCCTCCATTAGCCTTCAAATGTGATTGGACCTTGGGTGAACCATTTATGACATCACTGATGTTACCTAGTTTGGGTGATGAACTGTCTACAACAGGGTTGTCAAACTCGCATCATCACAGCATTGTCAAGTGATGTATCACAACTTTTTTCTCCTTTGCTAAACCAGGCATGGGCATGGCCAGCGCATGATGCATACACCCCTGGTCTACAAGAAAACAACCATGCTCAGAGAATACCAAGGACTCCTCATTTCAACCCTGAGCTACTGATATTTTCCTCCTCCTCTGAGAATCATTTATTCTCAGTCTAATCTTGTTGGGGAAATTGCAGAAGGAAGTATTGCATATGCTACTGGGAATCTTGGAGGAAAAGAGGACCTAGATCTACTAAAAAACAAACTTTGAAGAAGGTTAATGTTAATCCTACCCCATATCAAGCTAGGCTTCATTAAACCTCTCCCTAAGTATCTATTACATTGTGATCAATATAAAAAAACGCTATTTTAATATTTGTTTTACCATTAATTTTCACTAAACTATAAGGAACTATAGATTTGTGAAAGAAGAGCTGTATGTTCTTCTGAGCGTTTTCAGTGTTGGGACAGACTCTGCATCATATTAAGCTTCACAATCAGTGGAATTGACTCCCATATAAGTCTATTTTGTATTCATGACCATTCCCAGCACGATTTAAACTTATAAATGTTCTTTAGGAGAACATTGTCTGCATTCACAGGTTCATCACCAAGCTTTTGGATTAGAATATACAGATGGAGGTGAACTCACTAGTGCCAGGCTCACTAGCTGTTCAATCACAATGTGCTTGTGCTTCATTTGTTTGACAAAATGCCCTGTTGAGACTGAAACACAAAGGAAATATGAGGGTTGCATGCAGTGTTTAGAGATATGAAGATACTCAAGAGTTTCCTGGAGCCATTATCTCCCATCTGTCCAAGTCTTATGGGAAATAAACTAAGAGTTTACTTATGTTGGGAACAGGAGATAATTATGAGAAAAAGCTAAATCCAAAGAGAAAAAAAGTGTGTTGACACATAAGCTGTTGTTCCTGTTTTAGCTCCTTTACCATCCTGTGGACATTTTTTCTGGCATTTTGCCATTTAATTTTCTATAACATGGGGATTATAGTTAACAATTCTAGCAAAGCAGCAATGACAACAAAAAATATTGGTGCTGAAAGATGCTTCATGGCAAGATCTTGCTTGTTTTTGCTCCAGTTAATGACAACATGCTTGGGGTTTTAAACCAAATAAATTGGCACACAGTCAATATCTTATATGGAACATAAGTAGAGCTGATAATTAGCAGGTTTTGCTTCTCTCCATAGACCATAGCATAGAAATGTTTCCATTTAGGTTGATGGGCTCAAGACAGTGGCATAACTAACATATTTGACACCTGGAGTGGATCGTTTTTTAACACTCCCTCCTTTGCTGTGAGCCAGTTTGGTGTAAGTGATAAACTCATCAGACCAGAACCCAAGAGATTACAAGTTTTAGTCTGGACATAATAACAAAGCAAACCTGTATTAAACCTGTATTAAAAGATCTCATTCATTGTCCTACAAATATATGCCTCTAATGTAGTTTTAGGTGCAGTGCTCATCCAAAACCATAAAGGGATGGACCACCACTCCTTTCTCCTCCTCCCAAGGGAGCAAAGATACAGTAAAACTAATAAAGAGACATGTGCATTAATAGATGTTCTGCAGAGATATCTATGGGGTTGGGAATTCTCTCATTCTCTCATCAACCACTCACTTGACAGAAACAAATGAAGGATATCAATTCATGTCTGACCAATAGTATTTGACACTACAACCATATACCAATATAATATTGAACATCAAGCTATACAGCAACACTTCATTACTAACATTTCATATCATTGTACTGTAAAACAATGAGATTGTAATAATTTAGTCAATTTGATCTAGTGGTTAAGGCCCAGGCAAAAAATCAGAAGATTGTGATTTCAAATCCTGCCTTAGCCACGAAAACCAATTGGGTGACTTTGGGTCAGTAATTCTCTCTCAGTCCAACTCACCTCACAGGGTTGTTGTTCTGGGGAAAATAGGAAGAGGAAGGTATGTTGGATACGTTCGCCATCTTGAGTTATTTGTAACAAATAATAAAGGTGGGATGTAGAACATCAGCTATTTTTCAGGAGTTGCTGAGCAGCTGATAATAACTTGAATCAAGAGGCAGTCCCACACCATGATTTAGCCAGGTCTCTTTAACATAGCTTTAAAACTATATAATATGGGGGAAAGGCACCCTCAGGCTTGAACCAGGTCCTCTAGTTCTGGGGGGGGGGACGTCCCCATTGGGTCTCTTTGCCACCAACCCCAACACCTTCACTATAAGTTGGGGTTTTTTTCCCTTTCCATGCCACCATCTTGGAAATCAGGAGAAATCCTCATCTCACCCTGGCTCTGGCAAAATATAAAAAGGGAAACAAAAGGGAAAACAAAAAGAGACTTTGGGAGTCTCTAGCTCAGCCAAATTGAGGTGGGTGAGTAGGAGTAACCAAGTCAATTTCAGAATTAAAATAAAAATCAACTTACAATGAAAAACTACAAAAAAATGTATTTTTATATGTATAGGTTTTCTATCTTCTCAGTTTTTTAATGTACCTTTCTATTCTCTCCCCTGCATTTTTTTTCCCAAGTTATCAGGCTGGGAATCCCATTTGTATAGTTGAAGTATCAACAGCTACACACCAGAGCATAGGAGCAACAGACCAGAAGTATCAATAGGCTTGGGAGAGATGGCTGTGGATGGCTGGATGGATGATGCCTTTAGAAGAAAAAAAATCCAAAGGAGCAATCTCTTAGTGGGAACAATGCAGCCAAAATATTCTGTCCAAATCTTGAGGCAAAAGAGAGATGAGAAAATGGAGGAGAAATGATGTGAAGTGGAAATGGTGTGTAACCCTCTACACTGCAATAATTTAATGAAGGCCCAACGTATTTCACATATGACAGTATTCTCAGAGATACCTTAAACTTTCCTCTTTCTCCTGCTCAATTTAGCTGTGAAACCTGGATCCTCAGTTTATAATGTACTCTGGTATCTTTCATAATTAAAGTTCTATGACAGGCCACAAAGTTGCATAGCAACTGTAACCATGACTTAGTCATCCTAAAATATTCTTGCCATGGTTCTGAAATTTTCCAGACTTTGTTGTTGTCAAGGGGGTGTGGACTTTCTCTCTCTCTCTCTCTCTCTCTCTCTCTCTCTCTCTCTCTCTCTCTCTCTCTCTCTGT
>JAOYMU010000252.1:80008560-80031829 GCA_025802295.1 Psammodynastes pulverulentus | reverse complement strand
GCGGCTCCCCAGGGAGCCGCGGCGCACAGATTGGGAACCACTGGGCTAGAATTTAAAAAAAATAGAAAAATATTCATTCCTCTTTGGAATGAAACTCAAGCCACTTATTAAGAACAGCAAATGTTTCTTTAATAGTTGACAAGCTATGTTGTTGTTGTTATATAGACAACAGTATGGAATCCCAGCTGCCAGTTCATTAGCTGGTGTTGTCCCTTCATTTGCATTGAGATTTTCCCAAGAAACCAGGACATTTGTACAGTTTGTATTTCAAAATATGTATGTAGTTTGTGTTTGAAAATGCCACAATATTTTAACCTCATTTTGACTACTTTTTCCAACGCTTATGTTTTTCATTATGGGCACACAATAATTTTTACAGATGCTCCAGTGAACCATTTTATGTCATGTTGTTCTTTACTGTATAATCAGTTTGTGCAATCTTTTTGCATATGTTGAGTATATGATATACTCTTTCTCTTACTTCTTTGCACAATCTGCACTTTGAATAATTTGATGATTTTTCAGTTCTAGCCTTGATTGCACTAGTTCACATAGCTTGCTCTTGTGCAGCCAAAATCCAGCCTTCAGTTTCTTTTTGAGTGTTTCAGTTGTAAGCATTGCCAAGTTTCATCTTTATCCATTTTCTCTCTATCTTTTGTTGAAATTGACCATGCAATGTTTTTCCTTGCCAGTATTCTGATTGTGTTTTTATTACATTATTTCAGTCTTCATGTTTTCTTCCTATAGATTCAGCAAGTTTCAATTTTAACTTGCATCAGTGCTTGCTCCTGACTGTGTTTTACATAATCAGCCATTGCATGCTTTTCTTCTTTTGATTATTTGACTGGAAGTAAACCTCTATCTCCACTTCCAAGAGGCAGGTATGATCTATCAATATCAGTGTGGAATGACTGCATAGTCAACAGTTCTCTTGTTTTTCAGTCTAAACTGTCCAGTTCAACCTCCATCCAGTTAATAATTCCAGCAGTGGAGTTATGACATATATGACCCAGGTAATGATGGCTTTGATGGTGTTCCTTTATTCAATTTTGTCTTTTGCATTTTTTCTCATTCTTTGGGTAGGTTCTTTACTAATCACATTTTTAATTTGTTTATGCTTGATGTTATTAACTGTAAAATGTCCAGATGCTTGTAAGCTTCACTCCTGATGGTTGGCCATTCAGCATTTCAGATTCATAACTGCTTGTGATAGTTTCCTGGTTTATTGCCAATGTAGCACATTTCTCTAGGCCAAATTTCATTGCTATATCTGTGCTAAAAGTTCTTATGGTATTTGTCAATGACCAGATTTTGATTTTTGATTTTTTTTCATAAAACTTCAGATCACCCACATAAAACAAGTATAAAGTTCAGTATTTTTTGGTGTTTGATAGCTAAGATTTTTTTCAAAATCACTGAAAGTGGGATCACAGCAATGATAATAAGGGTATAATGTGTCACATCCCATCTCCTATTGCTGACAAAACCATACTTTTCATTTCCAACCACCGATTCTGTCGGTCTTCCGGTCTCATTACTTTTTCTATAAACATACTAATGTTTTTTTCTAAAACCAGTTGCTTCCAAACTTTTGATATTCCAGCTATGTGATAATAAATGAAACCCTTTTTATAATCAATCCAGACCATATGAAAATTAGCTTTCACCTTTTACAATTCTCCAAAATCATTTTATCATTCAGAAGTTAACCTTTTGTACCTCTGCTTTCAAGAGGTGGCATTCAGCAGGTTCTGATCAGTTCTGGAGAACCAGTAGCAGAAATATTGAATAGTTCAGAGAACCGGTGGTAACCTTCCCCCAGGAGTGGGGAGGGAATGGAAATTTTGCAGTATCCTTCCCCTACCATGCCCACCAAGACATGCCCACAGAACCAGTAGTAAAAAATTTTGAATCCCACCACTGCTTCCAAATAATCTTAAATGCAGTATGCTATTATGCCAGTGAGTAATTTAAATATTGTAGACAAGTATTAGCAGCTATAAGTTCCTGGTGTTGTCCATTTTGCTGGGTCTTTTTGAATCAGATAAGTTTTGTTAGTTGTTAACCAATTGCTAAGGTCTCCTTTAGGCAATTTTTCATTAATCTGTTTAACTATAATTGGATGTAAGCTAGTCTGCTATTGAAGCCAAAAGTCATCCAATTGATAATTTCTTGGAGAAGTCCATGTTTTAATCCTTTGTACACAATTTGTAATAATTTCTGCTGCTAATATTAGTTCTTCCACTTCTTTACAAAATTCATACACAAAATCTTTTATCCATCCAACATTTTTATTATAGTCTTCTGACTTTTCCATAGATTTTTCCAAACCTGGAATGTTTTCTTTTTGTTTGGCTTTCCATTTTCAGAATTTCTGTTGCCATTGATACTTTGATAGAATTGCCAATTGGAAAGAATTGAAGTAGCTGATTTTGCTTAAATTGAATGATTTGTGCCTTCTAGCATTTAATTTTCTTAAGTGTTGCTGTTATCTGTTGTTTCATGATTTCCAAAGCTTTTTCAATTTTTCTGGTGCTAAACAATACTTTTTTTTTAATTAGGCTTGACTTTTAGGGACTTTCTGAATTTTTTTCCAGTTCTGAATCCCTGTTTTATTTCTAGTATGAATCTTCTTTAATCTGCTAATCATTGTTTAGTGATATTTGAGTCTGAATAAATATTTTCCACAATTCAAATATTTGCTTTACATAGACCTATTTTGTTGGCTTCTATTTATAATAGCAGGCATAATGGTGTGGTTTTCAAACACCGTATACTTTTGTTTTATTTGTAGTTGTTGTTCTTCCAATAATCCCACAGGACTAAATTCTGGTTCCCCAGCCATAGCTCCCATTGCCCATTGCCCACTTGTTGACAGATGCCCATGAACTCTAACACTCAATGTGGACTTTGTTGACCCAGGCAACAATCAGTATAGGATTGTTTTTTGATATTTCACTATAGTTAATGGGTTGATGGATATATTTAATCTGGCTCTTGTCCTGAGACCTATCTACCATGCAGTAGAATATATTACTGCCAGCATAACTCTCAACCTCATCAGAGAGTCATAAGCCTCTCCTCCATAACAAGGGAATGTCCATGGAGGGAGTTGTTTTTATATGCCACCTCCTTCCCTGTGACAATGAATAGTTTACAATTATTAACTCTGGACAGTGTAATTGTAGTAGAGGTCCTCATTGTTAATTCCAGGTTGCTTCTATCCTTGATTAGTTTCCACCCATTGTTTCTTGTCCTGCCCTCTGGTGCTTTGGAAAATAAATTGACCCCCTCCTCTTTGTGTCAGCCTCTCAAATACTAGAATACTGTTATCACGTCTCCCCACCCCCAGTCTTTCTTTTCTCTAGATTAGCCAAACCCAAATCCTGAAACTGTTCTTCATATGTTTTAGTGACCCTTTTAAGGATCCCGATTCATAGTGCCATATTAGTAAAGGGACATAGGTAGAGTAAGTTTAGAGGAGAGAAAATTAAGCTCTAATCTGTTTTAGAGCTGCCAAGTTGACGAGGGAATAGACTTGTTTTCTATGGTCCCTGGGGATATGAGTGGAATTAAATGGTGGAAATTGTAGGATAATGGTTTTTGACTTACAAAAACATTAGAACAGAGTGCCTTGGCAGGTGGTAGGGCTTTCCTTTCCTGGGAGCTTTTAAGCAAAAGTTGTATAGCCATCTGTCATGTGCTGGAGTTACTTCTTATGCTTAACAGACTAAATGACTTCCATGGTTCATTCTAATTTTTTTTATTCTGTAATAAAAATATTCTTTTGGGCAAATATACCACATCTGTATTATTTTTATAGGCCTTCTGAATCAAAATACTGTATTCTTCATTAAGCAATCATATGAGGAGTGGAAAGGAAAGGAAATCAATCCACAACAATGCTGTTGAGGAGAAGAGGAACAATTCAAAGAGGCAGCATTGCATCTATAATAAAGTCTTCTTTATTGGTTTGTCTCTCCATAGTGCCTCATTGTTTGGACTGTCACTCACTGGAATGAATGTGCTTTAGATGTTAACCCCCCCCCCCCCTTCAGCTCTGAATGCAGTCTACAAAAAAGAGAGGAGGAATCAAAGGATTATTGTTAACTGGACAAAAAGAGACAACATGTCTTGGGAAGCTAAAGAGATACATGCCCTGACTGAAGAAGGGGGTAGGGAGACAAGGCTGTCAAGCTTTATTAATGCCCTGAATAGGATGCTTCACTTTCACTGACTTCTTTTCAGTTTCACAGCATCTTTGGATTAGAGACTGGGCTGAAAGGGAATAGCTGATAATAGAATGTATTAAGTCTGTAGCTCATAGCTGTCGACATGCACCCAGAAATAATGAATAAATATTATCGATCTTTAGGATTTTACTGGATCTCTCTTTCAGAAATTAGGTTAGAACAGCCTGCTGTTAGAAAGGCCACTGAATAGGAATTTAGGGTGTTGCAATGCTAGCACATCTGGAGGATGTTGAGGAAGGTAAGATCAGAGCTTTATATCAGGAGAAAACAGAAGTTAGGGTTATGGGATGACTTGTTTTGTCCACGAATTGGCAACAAAGTCAAAAGCATGGTTCTGGGAAAGAAGAAATGTGCTAATTCAGTCCATATGCTCTAGGATTTACATCTTAACTGGTAAAGATTGTAGATTATGACAATCTAATTTAGACCTTGAGCAAGTGGTTACAGCTGAGAATTGGAAATGTTTGATCAGAACAGCATGTGTTTATTTATTTAATTAATAAATTCAATTTGGACACCCCTCAACTCCAAACTAAACTGATTCTCGGCAGTTCACAAATAGTAATATAAAACAGTATCAACTGAAACCAAGATGGCATCTGGATATACTATGCAAACATAAAACAAACATAACAAACACACCCAACAGAATAAAAAATAACAGTGTTGGAAGGGACCTTGGAGATTTTCTGGTTCAGCCCTTTGCTCAAGCAAGAGACTATGCCATTTCAGAAATAGTTGTTTAATTTCTTCTTTAAAAGCTCCAATGATGGAGCATCCATATCCTTGAAGGAAAGTTGTTCCACCAGTTAATAGTTCTAACTGTTCTTTCTTTCACCCTCCCAAGAGTCATACAATTTCCTGAAACAGTCATCATAGGATCTATCTCTGTGAAATCACATCATCCTCTTACACAGACACTAACATTATATATTCTGAATTTAAAATTATAACTCCCATTTTCTGCCTTCTATCTCTGAAGTCTAAGGAAGAAACAGGGCAAGCAGAAACAGAAGCAATAGAAGACATTGCTGTGATAAGTTAAAGACCAACAACTTAGATAACTATTGCCTTGTTTTCTTTTTTTAGAACATAAAAAGCTCTTATATTTCAGTAAGTAATTATTATTGGTAAACTAATATTGGAAACATTATGAATTAGAATTCCAGTTTCTAGGGAGCAACAACAAGAAGATGCTATTGGACTCATATTCTGCACAGTTTTGTGTAGGCCTCAAACAGGTCATTGTGGCAACAGCTCAAATAGGCCTTTTTGTGATCCAGCAAAGGTTGGGTATGTTTGTTTAACGTTCTTATGTTTTTAAATCCCCTAAATTGAGAGTCTAATTCCTTTTCCTATATTGTCTAAATGCAATGTTTCAATCAGTCAAACCAACTGTTCAATAAAGACCTTGCAAGAAATCAAGATAGATTGCTGCTTTATCAACTCCAACAAAAACAATATACCATGTAATCTTTATGAGGGTCCATTTTTTGATATGCATGGAGTAAGTCAAATCCTCCACAAGATACACATCATAGATATACCTTACAATTTACATCTATCCAAACAGGGCAAATGCCTACAGTAAAGGTGTAAAATAGGTGGTCTGTGAGCCCCTAGTAACTCCCCAGAGTCTATTTTGTGACCCGCTAGAGGCCCCTCTGAGTAGTAAGGAGAAAAAAACCTTGGGGGCTTAATGAGCAAAATGGATATTTAACCCTTACAAAAGATCAAGGGATCTATTTTATCTGTCCTATAAACCCTTCTACCCACCCACATATTGGCCCCTCTTTTTATCTTAGCACAGGCACAGTTTTGGAATGTGCTTCATGTTGTCATCCTTTAAGACAACAAAGCTACATACCCTTGGACTATAAATCAGTGGTGAACTGGAACCCTGATAGCACCAAATTATACTTGTGTGGAATTTATACACAGATTTACCTTCTCATCCAGGCTATTAAAATTTATCTCAGCTACAGTTATTTCAATGATTGAGATTAAATCAGTTCAAAAACTAAGTGCTGAGTACTTTCATATCATACTATGTCTAAGTTCTAATTAAGTGATGATGTGGAATAAGGATTTTATTACAGCTCTTATCTTCATCATGATTTCATTCTTTCTAAATGTGCCAAAGTAAACATAGATCTTTGTCTAAAAATCTTTCATGGCCTGCTATACATTGAATTATCAAGGCCCACATGAAAACCACATGTGTGAAAATGCCATTTCTAAAGGCTAGCCTTAGGGTCAAATGTTCATCTGAGGTCTCCTCTTCCTTCTCTTGCCCCTTCAGTGCAATGTATATTGGTGTTGATGTAACCCCACCAAGAGAAGTGTGAAAATGAGTGATTTATTCAAACCCTTCAATTCAACAATTTGGGTTCAAATGTAATCAGTTCCATTCACAGACATCTTGTTATCTAGAGGTGTGAACTACCTTTCATCTATTTTGAGGTGCTTGCTTTGCTGTGAGATCTTTTACTTGTCATCTTGCCACATAGCAAGGGTTCCCCACCAAATATGAGGATATGTTGTCACAAGGAAGCATCTTTCTCATCATCAATCCACTGCTGTTTCTGGACTGATGTTCCAAGTTGAAAACATGTAGTGTTTTCCATCCTATTCTGGCAGAGGGCCTCCTATCTGAATGTTTCACACCACAGCAAAGAGGAGCTGTTGGAGGTTAGCAATCTGATGGGCTCTAAATAGCCAGCTGTTGATTTCCCCTCCCAAGAAAAGCCCTTCCTTCCAGCTGGACAATGGCAAGGTGAATGGTTGAAAGGATACACATGAAGCCAGGACAAGCCAGCCAGGAGCTGCTGAGACACATTGCTATGAACCAAAGTGTGGAGAAGAAGGAGCTCAAAGCCACAAAGTGGCTTGGCAGGGTGCTTCAGTGCAGTGGTTATGAATAATATATAAATAATGACATTGTAAACAATTTCCATCTCTATAATTTATTCAATCCTACCTCAGATGAAAGGGTAGACACCCACAGGAGACCCCAATTCTGCTCCACCCTTCATTCATGAGAGTGATTGTTTTTCTGTTTGTAGATTATACTGGACAGGAGGAAGAAAGATGGCAGAGATTGTACCCACATGATCCTGAAAGTACCTCATGTTCTAGTGTGGGCTGGTACTAACTTTAATCAAGGGCCATTGAAGGTACACTGTGGGGCAACATTTTTTATGCCAAGAAAAAAAAAACCTTACTACTGTGGAGAAGAGGAAGGGCCCTGAGCCTCAGTGTGGCAAAGAGCATCGTGGAAGCATGTTGAGAAATAACTGAGGTAGGGCTCCTCTGCTTCAACCGGCCACTCCGCTTCTCTGATAGCTGCTGTTACCTACTAAAGAAAATCAGTTGTTCAACTTTAACAAAGAGAAAAAGTCTTCACTTCATTTCATGGCTTCATTCTGAAGAGATGCTTCAGGCAAAGCTTCAATGAAGTGAAGTGCCTTTCAAAAATCTGCACAGCCCTATTGACTAACCCCATTTCTCCCACCAAGGATCCCTTTTTCCCCCCTTTGCTTCTTTCTTTATCTTTCTCCCTTGCTGATTAGATTGTGTTCTTCACTTTGAATTAGGCAATATTTTTTTTACTCTTATGAAAATTTATGACGCATCAGCTGCATATAAAGATTAGCTACTATAATATCATGATCACATTGCTGGTAACAGAGTCTACAATAACATAAGACCCATTTCCACATGAAAGCATAACCTCATTTTCACTTAACTGGGATAATTGTCTGAAGGAAGTACTGTTGCAGACAAAGTCAACAATGAAGCCACTGTGCTCAGAAGGAACCTGTTTAAAGGAAATCCTGGAATTGTTAGTGAACTTATTCATAACATTTAACAAGTGTAACTCAGTAGTTGCTAGACCAAACATTCAAAAAAGTGGTGGTGGGGGAGCAATTTTGTCCGGTTTGTGGGAAAGGAATGCTTCTCTTAACTGATTTTCTGGGTTGACATTCCAGAGATGCCCAATGACAAAGAATTTGATGGTCAAACATATTATGAACTGAATGAGTTAGAGTTTTCATTTTGAGAACAATGTCCTTTATATATGTTAAGAAAGAACAACTCCACATGTAGGATATTATGCTGAGGGAAATATTTGATGAAAGATATCCTTCACGGCAAATTAGAAAAAGAAGATATCTATCTTAGAATTTTTAACTCTTCATGAGAAGGATTTGGTTGCTTATGTTATTATTTTAAGAGATAATAATACTATTTACAACAAAACAGGATTTTCAACTAACAGAGTTTTGAGTTCCCCTGCTAAGAACTCAGTGGAATATGAAAATCTGTTCATCCTGTTAAAGACATTAGTTCACTAAATTGCATAATCTGTTCATTGTTAGATTTCTAAGAGTTGTGTGCTGGTCTGTTGAGTACGTGTTCTTGGAACCATGAAGAAGTTGCAGGATACTTGTAGGATGTCCACATGTGCTCTTTGAGAAGAGGGGATGGGTAACTAATAATAGGCAAGGATCATAAGCAGGGCTTGGGTCATATTTTTCTATATAGAATAGGAATTCAGGTTCTAGGAAATACAGTGCATGCCTTTCAAGGATATTAATCTTATTCCAGATCTGAGCAATCCTGAACAATTTGATGAGCAAAGTATTGCATGTAGCAAGCTCCTCTTGCACCTTCCAAGGAAATCTGGCTGCTTTAAATAAGACTGCTGGAACTTTGGATTTCATTTTTTTTGTTTAGAATTTTTAAGCACTATTATTTTCAATATACACATTTTATTTAATACTCTGCCCTCTCGGCTGCTAAATAAGATAACTAATTTTAAACTTTAAATACACGAATGCATTTGTCTTAAATGTGTACAAAAAAGATACAATTTAGTACAAACTTATAAATGAAAAGAACGTGTGCAAAAGAAAGAGACAGAGAGAGGGAGAAAGAGAAACCAGAAGAAACTGAATATGGCAGATGTTCTCATCCTTAGCAGTTCTCCAAAATACATGCTTTTTTCTACGTTACTTGAGATTCCTTTAACTTGAATCTTATAGAAGAATCAAAGCAGTTCCTTTGCTGGTTGGGGAATTCTGGAAGTTGAAGTTCGCCTGGCTTAAAGTTGCCAAGGTTGGAGATCCCTGCTCTAGACCATCCTCCCTACATGAGTCCTTTACCATTGTGGTAAATAAATAGATTCTTTTGATACTTTACCATCTCATCTTTCTCTTCCAGGAGAGAAATTGCTGGAAGATGTTCCCAGATATATATAAGTGTTTGTTGTGTGTGTATGTGTATATGTGTGTGTAGAAAGCTTTCACTCTCAGTCCTTCAAAATCCTTCTAGCTCCATGATGGCAAACCTATGGCACGTGTGCCAGAGATGGCATGTAGAGCCCTCTCTGTGGGCATGCGCACTGTCGCCAACTGCTCTTCTGGTTTCTGGTGCACACATGCATTTTGGCCAGCTGGTCTTTATGGGCACCAGAGCACCAGAAAATGGCCTGAAAAATGACCAAAACCCAGGCTGTTTTTCAGGCTTTTTTCAGGCTGTTTTTCAGGCTATTTTCAGGCCATTTTTCAAGCCATTTACAGACCATTTTTCAGGCCATTTTTGGACTGTTTTGGGGCCATTTTGTGGCCATTTTTGGGCTGTTTCCAAACCATTTTCAAGCCAAAAACAACCAAAAATGACCCCCAAAACAACCAAAAATGACCCCCAAAACAGCCTGAAAATGGCCTGAAAATGGCCCCAAAAGCAGCCAAAAAACAGGCATGCATGCACCGGCCAGTTGGTCTTCAGGTTTCCAGTGCTCCTCCAGCACTTCAGGTTTCCACGTCTCAGCCGTGCTTGCTTTGGTTGGGTTCATCAGTCGGAACATTGACAGAGTAAATCACTCCAGGCCAAAGATAAGAGAACTTGAGTATCAAGAGAGAAAAACTACTTTGAAGCCATGGCAGGAAAGCATGCAGGGAAATTGAATTTATAATGGGAGGAAGGTGAGTAAAGTTTGGGAACATCCATTTCTACCCTTAAAAAATACGGTAGTTGACATCCTATTCTGGCAACAGGACAGCTAGGGAATATAAATAAGTCCTATGATAGATTGATAGTTTTATCTATTTTTTTTAAAGGGGGGGTGTCAGCCATCTCCTGAAGAATCCTTTCTCCCTGTTGAAAAAGTTTACCCATGCATGCATCAGTACTTAGTTAGACAACTAAGGATTGGATGGGTTTCCCCCTTTAGAGATAGAAGGAGTTTGATATCAAAGGGAAAAGTTTAATGCTGGATTTCCTTTACCAACCCTTCTGCCAGATTCTGTGGCTGATTCTGGCAGCAGACTCTTGGTGATTTAAGAAATACCTTAAAAGGGTGTGAGACACTAGATATTGGAGAAGCCCACAAGGACTGTCTAGGAGAAAAAAAACATTGCAAACAATTTTGAGCCAATCTAACTATATTCCATTCCTATTTATGAAGGAAGGAAATGTTTTCATTTTTTAAAAAAAAAAGAACAAGAAAAGCAGCTGCATCTTTTCATACGTTACTTCTGTGTTGCTAGCAGAAAGTTGAGTTTGTTGAGTAACACTGACATTGAAACAAACAGAATTTCCCTGAAAGCTTAGTTGGGGTTACAACTGTGAGTTCTTAGCATTTAACATAAAATTTCAGAAAAACGAAGCGCTTCTGTACACATAAACTATCATAGTCATGATTATTTCTTGTGCCAATTTTCTACAAATGTGTAACTTAAAGGTTGCCTCACAGTCTAGGCAAGTTATTCAAAAGAAGTAGACTTAGTTTGTCAAAGGAGAGATGATGAGGGAGGCACTGGAGATTGGGGGGGGATGAAAAGACAAGAAAATAAATAAAAAAGCAGAAGAAACTTGAGCATGAAAATAAGGAGGCTATGAACTTCCAGCTGGCTTTTGCTGTTTCAGAAAACAAACCGGTGCACATTTTCATAATGTTGCATTTTTTTCTTCATTTTTAAAAGCCTCTCCTGTGTACTGTGAATTAAATCATATAGTAAAAAGGTTAAAGATGAAATGGAAAGGTGACAAAAAAGGCTGATGGATGAAAAGCCTCAAAGTCGCAGATGGCAGATTCCACATTTGTTTAATTTTCTTACCAACAAATTATTGTTAAACTATTTTTAAAAAAGCAAGGTCAACATCTATGATGAGCTATGCAAGCCTTCAACAAATCAAATAATGTGTATTACCAACGCCTTATAATGTGGAGAAATTCTTACTGATATTTTAGCTTTTTGACATTTGCCTATCCAAGAAAATGGCATTCATGGCAACTGTCATCTTCTTTAGGTTGCATAGCTAGTTGTTGAAGGTGGTAAATGGAGGATAGGTTTCCTCTATCATTCCGCTGTCTTGGAGTCTTCCTTGTCAAATATTCCTCTTAGGGTCCAGGGTAGGAACTTGGGAGAAGAATTGGGGCAGGACAAGTAATCAGTTCTCTTTTCCAGAGGAGACAGAGGAAAGAAAGTATCGCAAGATGACATAATGGATGTGGAAGGAATGGATTGGTTTTCAGTGGAAGGAAAACCAATTTGACATGCTATAGAGTCATATAGCTCTTGAATTGTGAAACCACAAACAATTATTTCACATAGATTACCAATATGTCAGAGTGAAAGACTCACTTTCAAGATCTTCCAAGCCTCTCCTGTTCTTCTTCTACATCTTGATTCACTTTTGCCCATAACCTTTGCTCACCCAGCTTCATGAGGCTCTACCAGTCTCAAAGTCTTGAACAAAAGTTAATAACAAGGGGAAAGGTTGGCCTGATTTTGGAGGGGTCATTTTTAAGGGGTGATGTCTTTGTCACAATCGGTTACCTTTGAATCAGTTGAACAGAAATTATTACTGAATTATGAAGGTTTGTGTATGCATATACTAATAATTTTACAGAACATTTTAAGAAGGTTCAGGCTACATAACCAAGAAGCATAATGAAAGATATACATTTTTTCACAACTTTGGAATTTGGTTTCTGGCTTGATTTAGTTTTTAGCTAATGTGTTTGCCCCTAAGGCAAAGTTAGCAGAATTGTGCAAGATTACTTTTCAGAATTAAACTTTCCTTCTGATTTTTATTAGTTTTCATATTTTATCCAACTCCGTTCAGGAGAGAAATTGAATGGCTTGCTTTGTAAATGCAAAACTCAAAACTCATAACATTAGAACAGAAGCTCAGAGTCATTTTCAATTAAACCATTATCTCGCAGTCTGATTTTTGCCTTTGACTAGGATGAAGTCCCATTGTCTCTAGATTAAGCCATAGTGACATCTGAACAGCCATTAGTTTTCAGTTCATTTGATATTATGCACAATTGACATAATTGATGTGACCATTAAAGCCCATGGCCAGATTGGGAGCCTTATGTTTACAGGGCAACTTAACTTTTCTTGCTAATGGAGTTGATTTGCTGTAGAGATTGGTGAGAGACAATATAGGGAGAACGCTGTGCCTATACAGAAAAACCAGCTGAATCCATATGTTGAAACAAATTAGATTTTGTAACTGCCTTTCACTGGGGGCGGGGGAGGTGTTGGTGTTGTGAAAAGAATAGTACTCTTCACAATGGTCAGGATTGACAGAGCAAAACAGCCATCTCTGTTACAGGAAATAATATTTAGCCAAACCATTGGCCCATCTTGCTCAATGTTGTAGACACTGCAGGACAAGAATTGTGCTTTTATTATTTATTTATTTATTTGTTTGTTTGTTTGTTTGTTTGTTTGTTTAATTTCTATGCTGCCCATCTCCCTGCAAAGAGACTCTGAGCGGCAGAGTCTATGGTGACTAGAAATCAAGAGGGGCTTGGTAGCACTTTTTCCAGCTAACAAATTTTATTAAAAGGCAATACACTTTTGTGACTTATAGCTCACCCAATGCATCTAATGAAGTGAGCTGCAGCTCACAAAAGCTTATGCCTTTAAATACATTTGACAACCTGGAAAAGGTGCTTTAGCATTTCTCAAAAAGTTTTCTTCTCTTCTGTGCTTGGAAATGTGATTACGATACATGATAAAATGCAACAATATAATAATATGTTTTTATTTTTAATTGCAAGTCACTCAAAATTGTTGGGAATTTGTCTACACATTTTATGAAGAAATAAGAAAAAGTGAATAAGTGTGCAAAATAAATGCTCTCCTATTGAACTACGGTTCTTTCCTCCAGTCCTAAACCAAATCCTATTGCAGCTATTGTATGCTGTAGCCCTGAAAATATCTACATTTTCATATGTATTAATAAGTAAGTGTCTCAGTGCAGTACTTGGAGTATTGGATTAGAACCCAGGAAATTTAGTTTCAATCCAGCCTTATTTATGAAAGCTCATAAATGATTTTGGATTACATTTTAAAGCCATGGTGGCACAGTGGTTAGAATGCAGTACTACAGGCTACTTATGCTGACTGCCAGCTGCCAGCAGTTCCCACAGTTTGATTCTCACTGGCTCAGGGTTGACTCAGCCTTCCATCCTTCTGAGGTCAGTAAAATGAGGACCCAGATTGTTGGGGGCAATATTCTGATTCCGTAAACTGCTTAGAAAAAATTGTAAAGCACCATGAAGTGTTATATAAATCTAAGTGCTATTGCTGTTGCTAAATACTTGCATACTCCAGGGAAGGAGCAAGATAGAAAGAAACAGAGAAAAAGAAACAGACAGGCAAACAGACAGATGTAGGAGTTCTGCTTGTGAATCAAATAAAAGTGGAATATGTAAGTACCATCCTAAAAACATTTAACTGAATTCCATGAACTTAAGTAGAAATACTTCCAAAAATAAAATGTGTCCATGGTTGAATTGCTAGCTTAAAAAGTCATACTATACTATTCCATTTTTGAATATTTTTAATATTGGATTCCAAACACAATTTATTCAAATACTGACACAGGCATTTTATCTCCAGCCAAGCAATGCCAAACTTTATGATCTCAAGAACACTGGGGATTTTATTTGTTTTTTCCCTGTGAATTTTTGTTCTTTAAAACTTTGGCAGAAGAAACGTCTTTGGCTACCATTATAGATTTCCTGAGTGGGTTATATGGCAAGAAATCAAGGATTCAGTTACGTTGATTAAAGAACTCATATCAATCAAGCAGTGAAAATGACCTTGTACAGTAAGTTATTACAAAGGCTAGTGTCCAAGAAATTGCTGAATATGGATTGTTTCATTCTGCCATTATATATTACATGATTTTCTAAAAGTGAACAGAACTGGGAATGTCATTCTGTTTTGTATCCAGCAAAGAATAAGCTATTGTTGAATCACAATGAATATTCTGCACATCTATATGCACATTACATATGTGGTCTGTAAATCATTCTTTAAGCAACTTGCCAGAAATATTGATTTCCAAAATGATTTCATCCAGGATCCACCTTACTTAAACTATTGTAATGAGATCTGGAAAAAAAAGTGTTCCACTTGCCCATTAATTGCTTAATATCACGTCCAAAAATCCCAGAGCAGCCTGTTGTAATGGTCTCTCATCTGCTTCATATGGGGAGGGGAAAACTGAAATAGTGGTACATGTACTGCTGCTCTGCCTCTTTTATACAGATATTCAAACTATATATTTTTTCAAAATTACACAATATTTAGGGAGGACTAAGAATGACTACTTCAATCTCCTATTACCTCCTCAAGAGACAAAGATTAGGTAGCGTGATTCTGTATAATGGCTATCAGTAATGCAGGGTTATGAATACTGCAAACAATTGTTTCAAGTGGGGTAAATTTTACTATTGTCTCATGTTAGTATATTTGGTATATTATTTACCCTATATCAGGGCTGCTTAGATCTGGTTCGTGGGGCTGCCCTGGAAATAGTGAAGGACCGGCCCATGGTGTCTCTGCCAACAAAAATTGAGCTTGGGAAGGCCATGTGCAACTCTCCTGAGCTCTGTTTTTGCTGGCAGAAGTGCTTGGGCCACCACAGGAGCCCCTGACACAAGTTGAGCTGGCCATGCTCACCCTAGCCATGCCCCCCCCAAGGGCAAACACAACCCTGATGTGGCCCTTAATGAAATTGAGTTTGACCTCCCTGCCCTATATTATGATTCGATTCTAAAGTATCTATTTTATTATTATTTAAGTTTTAGTTGCTCTGGTCTACAATCATAATATTGTTGTTTTAACCAGTTACATCTGGCTCTTGGTGATTTTATAGGCAAATACTACTCTGACAAGCACAGTTTCTTTCAGTTGTTGGATGTTCATTTTTGTATCAGTTTTGATGGTATCAGGTCAGTGTATTACCCCTTCTTCTTATTCCACTAACCACTCTTAGCATAATCATATCTACTATTACTACTGTTAGCAAAATATCCAGCAAATAGCATTTTTCTTCTCTCTTTCTCCTCCTTCTCACTCTACATGAATGGACAGCATATGTTAGAGATGTTATCTCAGATTCAATAGCTGCAGGCAACATTTTCCAGGATGTAGCAGCCTGGCAGGATCTACCACTGCTATAATCTCTGTCAATCTCGCCTTTTGCATTGTTGCCAGTTGCTCTCCAATCTGAACTGAGAAGGTTGGATTTGACACCACCAGCTGGAGAGCTCACAAATCCAAACACTATGGAGTAGCACTGCATGAAAGAACAGTACAAAATTAAAATGAGAGCTTCAAGGAAACATTTATTGCCTCCAGATTAGACCGTCAAAGAGGTAATCAAATATTGTTAGAGCCATAGAGTTTATCCTGTTTTCTGTGATTGTCAAGGGTTGAAATGAACGGGAAGGAGAAAAAAATATAAGATATAAATATTTATAGATGACTTAGTAATTTAGACACATTATCTCAGCATTTAACAAACCTACAACATAATATCAGACCAGTGTCATACATATAATGGAGCTAGAGTGACTGGCATGCGTTATGGCACAATTATGGGGCTGTAAGAGCAGTGGTGAGATTCATTTTTTTTTACTATCGGTTTTGTAGGCATGGCTTGGTGGGTGTGGCTTGGTGGGTGTGACAGGGGAAGGATACCGTAAAATCTCCATTCCCACACCACTCCTGGGGTAAGGTTATCACCAGTTCTCCAAACTATTGAAAATTTCTCCAGAACTGGTCAGAAACCTGCTGAATACCACTTCTGTGTAAGAAGTCAAAGAACAATAATTTAAACTGACATTTGTTTTATTTGCATGTATCCATTATAAACATGACACATGCATTCTATCGAGAATCTTTTTATTCAAGGCACAAATGACCAATTTCAATTATCCTACTTTGGATATAATAATATTACATTATGGAAAAGGTTCTAATGCTGGAAAAGGTGGAAAGAGGAAGCAAGATGGATAGATGCAATTACAGAGGCAATGAGTGCACCAGTACAAGACCTATCTTATGTGGTTGCTAAGAGTCAACACCAAATGGATGGCACATAGTCAATTCATAATCAGTCAAGATATGCAGTCAGTTATTGTCTTCATTTGGCAAACTAAAATGAAAGACCTTGCTTAATATTTCTCAATTAATTCATGGTTTCTGACAAAATTTTAGAGTTCCTAATTTAAGCTTGCTGCTTTTTTCTATTTTTAAAAGATATATATTTCAAATAATAACAGAATTGCTGAGTTTATCGATTGAAAAAAGAGGGTCATATTACAATCTGTGCAGGCAAGTCATTTTAGACATAGAACATTGGGGTCTATGGGAAGGCCATTCACATGTGTTACTGTATATTCAAATCCTTCAAAATGTGGTTGGTGGTTTCCCCACTCCCCTTTTTGTTCACCCAATACCAGAAAGACTTCATTTGGTCTTTCTGGAGATGTCAAGACAAATAACTTCTGTTGAAATTCTATTACCTTGATGTTTTCCCTAGAAGAAATATGAGAACTCAAGCTTGTATAAGGAAGTCATGTTTTCCTAATTCTGATGGATATGGTGAAGATTTCTTTAATAAGGAACAAATTTGATGCGATGCCAAAAGAAACATAGCTATTCATGGTTTGTTTGTTTGTTTGTTTGTTTGTTTGTTTGTTTTAAAAAATCTATTAATTAGAGTTTGGAAAGCTGAGGTTTAAAGTGAAATTAGAGTGCTGAGAAAGATTGATCATCCTTTCCCCTATGTAGCATTTTTTTAAAAATTAAAATCTCTTCCCTTCTTAAAATTTGCCCTACATGGCATGGATACTAGCTAGAAAATGGCACCGTTGTAAAATAGTAGATATTGACAGAATTTTTTCTTTAAACTTCCTATTCCAGAAATTCCAGCAATGTATCATTGTTGGGGGGATGCAGGAAAGAATCTATTAATCTTAAAATGTTTTGTGAAATATTTAGCACAGTTTAGGCCTAAACCAAACCTTTGCAGGATTCTTTCTGACAAAATCTGCAATGTTCCAGTTGCATGACTTATTCAGTGGCAGCTCTTGTAGACTTACCTTCTCTGATGGAAGGACTGTCACTGCTGAACTCTTCAGCTGTAATTTTAAATGTGAATAGAATTGTGGCTAGCTGGGCAACCTGCCGTTTTGCCTATCAATGAGTGTATTATTTATTGACATGCAAACCAAGAGTTTTTTAGGGGGGCATTCCCTGAGATCTCTTTTGTCTGCTTTCTGTCTCCCTGGAAAAAGAAGATTTTAATGAAGCCTGGAAACCTTAAAAGGGTATTTATTTCCATTTGGGAAGAGGTGGAACACAGGGCAGCCAGAACTGAACAAAAGTGAAGTGCAGTGGATTTCGACATTGTTGTGTGAGTGTTAAAGATTGTGACAGTTTTCCTCTCTTGAAAGTACCACCATTGTCAGGATTTGCTCTAGTTAGACTGATCCTTTCTCCTGCAGCCACTTGTTGGAATTTTAACTTTTTAAACCCTCTCCTCCCACTACCTTCCCTACTGAGTGGAAAGGTAAAATACTTTTCTGCTGATTTAGCAGGATTAAAAAATAAATTAAAGCCCCCAGGCTGCCTAGAAGTCTTGTTTTACCAGCTGCTAGCAGAAAATCTACTAATGATTACATTTTAAGCCCTTTTAGCACGTTGAGTTCAGCAGGTTAAGCCTGCCGGACTGAATGGCCTAGGAGTCATGTGTCTCCTGTATCTGAGAGAGATCAATGTTTCATAGCAGGTTAGCTTAGAAATCAGCAGAGAAAAAGAACCATCACTCTTCACCTGTTAAGTATAGAACATTAATACCTAGACCAGCTATATCTAACGGATGACTAGGATTTCCGGGCACACTTTCAAATTTCTGCCCAATGTAAGATTCTTATGTGCATGAGCATTAATCTGATCATTTCTGAAAAACAACATTTTCAAAAGTATGAAAATAATATAAAGTATGTTAGGGTTGTATAGAGGATAGTTTTATATATTACATAGAATCACTAATCTTAGGAATATAATTTTCTTATAACTTGAGGCTGGTGCTTATGTGATAGGATATAAAGATAAGCTTTATTTAAGAAAAAGCAATTTCAATTAAATGTAAATGGCAGTGGGAATATTGCTTGGCCCGCACTATTTATTTTTATAATGTGATATCAACATCTCTCTCAATGGGGAACCAGATCCTTTTTCAATTGTTCAAAAGTGAAAAGTATGGAGACTGGGATTGCAGATAGTGTGATCCCCACTTTTGTGAACATAACTGGGTGCTTTACAATAATATCAAAAAGAGTCTTGTGAGTGTCAAAGTAGGAATTTCTAATTCCCCCACATAACAAATATATAATCCCAGACTTCAGGGCAAAAGTTTTATTGCTTAGGAAGCTAAGCCACACAACCACTGTCTTAAATAAATATATAAATTCTGATATAAGATATAGGCACATCCATATATACATAAAGATATCTGGGGGAAATTGTATGATGGCATCCTGAAATGTCCACTGATATTAACAAAAGGCAATGGACAATTGTTACTGACAAAATTGATATCTGAAGTATGGTCCCTACAAATCTTTGTGGCATTCAGGGACAACTGTTGATGGTGGTGAAGGTATCAACAAAACCAAGAAATTGCTATAAGCATGTGGTCATGGCAGCCATCTTAAAATTTTTGTCAGATCCCCTCCCCCAAATGGATGCCAATGTGGCAAATGTTTCCTCTCCTTTCCTCTCCTCTCCTCTCTCCCCCACACCTTCCTCCCTCCCCTTGCTAAGAATGTTCAGCATTCCCAGAAACTCTCTTTGATAGCCTCTATTTTATATAAGGATGCAAAATTCCTTTATCAAGGCATATATAATCTCAATGTCTCTTTGCTAATAGCTAAACATATGATAATGAAGAATACTGCCATACTATTGGGTGGCCTTTTCTTGTTTAATGTTATCTACTTTCCAACTGACAGAGGTTTTCTAAGGTTGCTCAAGTAAACTGTTTCTCCTCCTTTCTATCCTAGAAATACCAAAGACTGACCATTTGTATTTCATACTCCAAATCACAAACCTGCCATTCACACTTGGGTGAACAAATAAAAACTAGAGCTGCTTGCTTTGAGTAAGGATTCAGGTGGCAATTTCTTCTGAATCTGAGTATACTTGGTTGATTCCACCAATGATTCATTTATGCTTTGTAAGTCAAAAGAAACTATAGATTGTAGTCTACAGCAAAATTGTATGTTGAGCTTGTTCTCTGAAGCTGCTGGAGCTTTTGGACCTGGCTTGGTCTGTGCTTACTCAGTCTGACAAGCTGGCATGTGATAGGCATATTTTAGTCAAAAGGTTTTTATATTAGTAAAATGTTCCCAAAGTCGACTGTGTTATGAAGCACAATAAAAAGGGTGGAGATTCATTGCCAGAGAAAATAACAACCCTAAATATTTCAGACTTTTAGTCACGTTACAGTCAAGAAAATCTTGGGGGTTTTTTTCTTCTTTTGCTATAAATGCAAATCAAATCAGGAATCATTTCAATACGCTCAGTATAGTGAGACCCAAATAAAAACTAGAGTGTGAATGCAAGACATTATTTCAAATAACAAAAGTACAAGCAGTGATTTTGTTCTTGTTTGTAGCAGCAGCAAAAGCACAAATAGAGGATCAGTTACATGTTGATTCCAGAAAAGGAAATTATTTATTGAAATTTTCTCTTACTTTGCAATTTGATTCAGAACTTTTTCAATCTCAGGTAATTTAGGCCTGGATAATTTCAACAAATACACTGCCAGCTGTGGCAGAAACCATTTAACAATGTCACTTTTCCAGGCCACCTCATTTTGATGTTTGTTGTTGTTTCTCTTTTTAAGGGACTAGGACCTTATTTTGGCACGATATTGGTACAGTACTCTCAGACACCAGGGCTTTCTGCTCAGCAGTATTAATATACTGGAGATGTCTAAGAAGGAAAATCAAAATAAATTCACCTTCTAAAAGATGCAATAAACTATTTTTCTTTCTTTCTTTCTGTCTCCCTCCCTCCCTTTCCTTTGTTCTTTCTTTTTATAGTTTACGTTTATGTATATTTCCACTGTTTGGATATATGCAAAAAAAGACTGATACTTATATTTAAGAAAATAAACATGCAAAATAGAAGTAACTATATTATTCCATTGAAGAAAAAAATTATCCCAGAGCAATAGAGGGGCAACTGCAAAGTTATCAGAGACACTTCCATCCTGCCAGGATTTCAAGTCCCTCGTAAAGCAATCTGAAACTAATCTATGATTGTCTTCCTTGCTAAGAAACACCAGGAGCATTTATTCTCTTTCCCTTTAGCTGACCAGTGCAAGAGCGCAATTTAAAAAAAATTAGGGTCCTTCCCTATGAAGTGCCACAAGATTATTGCATTCTTATCCTGCCCCTTCTGTGTTTTTCACTTTTTGTATTTGTATGCTTTTTATGTGTTTTAGAGAGATTGTTACTGCATGATGGAATGGTATGTGGCAAAGATTATAAAAAAAAACCAAGACACTTAAATCCTCTAAAATTGTCTACCTATATTAGTATTTCATGCACTGTTAATATTGGGGACAGAGAGAGTGGCTTTTTTGTAAGAACTAGCACACACAAAAAGCACAAGAGGATAATTCTAGAATGAAAATATGCAGCAACTTATTTTTATTTATCATCAAGTCTGAGACGTGGATGCCTCTCAAAGTCTAGCTTCATACTAATTGGATCTCAGGTTAATGCAGTCTTTAACCTTGTGAACCTGTTAAGAAAAAGTACTGCCGTTGTGGAGAGGTGAGTGTTAAATTGTTGCTTCCGTCAGTCGGCTCCGTGAGACAGAATCTTTGGCTTGTTAAGCTTCCAACATCAAAAGGAAATTAGGTGGATGTCTGGCTATGAAACTTTCAGGCACCAGGAATCAAACAAATGACCTGTTATATAGCTACACCCTGACCACTTATCAAAGACATTAGATTAAAAACAATCCTTAATTCCCAAATCAACAATGGGATCTATGGGCAACTAAAACAGCTGATAGCTTTTTTTAATGCATTCCTATTTATCCCATTATATATCAGACAAAATTAGTTGCTAGTAATAGGATTCTGGCAATCTCCATCTGTGGAACTATTTGCTATTCAATTGTTTCTAGTTAGGAATTAAGTCAAGAACACGTAATGACAGGTTTATGAGCAGAAAGTAGTAGTTTATGATTTGCAAATATAGTACGGTGGGCAACATACATGCCTTAACCGGCTGGGTATGTTTAAAAGCTGCAAATACCTAATTAAGTTTTATAGTCTCCAGGGAGAATGAATTACAGAAAGATCAATAAGAAACAACCATTAAACCTGGCCATAAAAAGGGGTTAGCAGAGAATGAAGGAATCGATCCCAGCACACCCAAATGTCAGCAGGTGCCATGCTAAGCCTAACCAGTAAACTCCAGAGAAGATTTGCTTTCTGATTCCCCATTGGCATTAGATCACTTTTTCATTATTGACACTATGCATTCAATTAGCTTTAACAGGCAGTTGGGCCATTGTACATTTCTTTTTGCCTTTTTGCCAAAAATTCTGGCTGTATTAGGAATGGTAATTTATTGTAAATAATATATTTAATGTATCAGGTGCAATGACAATATTTTTTTTTCAGGGATGAACTGGCCATAGTACAGTCATAGCATATTTGATGGGGAAAAAAAACTTGTTGCTGATGTACTAGGAGTAGGTTACATTCACCTTTCAAGCCTCAATTAAAATCCAGTGAACCATCCGTTTATCTGTTTGTCCACCAAACGTATCTGTCTGTCCTTGCACTTTGTAACTATGTTCCTATCAGACACTTACATTTGGAAAATAGCTATGAGACTTGTGTTCTTGTGCAAATGTGGGCAGGAATTACATGAGGAATCTTATACTTTGTGCAGCAATCCTCATAATAGGATTTAAATTGTAAATTTAAGGGAAGTTTCTAAAACAAAAAATAAGGGAAGATGTTGTTCAAAAATTAAGTGTGGCTTGAAGACCAAAAGACATACACTGTTTTCAAAGTTGCCACGAAATTGGTGTCAGTATGGAATGAAATGAAAAATGTCTCACAGAGAAATTCTTGAAAAGTTATGAGAAGAATTGAGGAAGGCACTTGGTATGAACTGCAATGGAGACAATTTCCAGCAGTCTAATATAATGTACCATAGATATTACCTCTTCATCTGCTTGTTTTGGGTCAAGCTAGAGACACGATAGGGTTTCATTTCTAAATGCCTTTATATGACTTGGAAGCTTCAAAATTTGCTTTACAAAGTAGAGAGAAGAGAGGGAGAAAGATAATCCTCTTCATTTGCACATACTTGGCAACCATAGAAATATAAATATCCTTAACTCAGAGTAACAGTTCATGCATCCAAAATATGCAGTAGTCCACAAAAATCGCATGCTATAATAAATACGTTACAACAAGTCATCTCAGGGGAGAATAATTGACAAATTAGTGTGGCCTTGGAGAAAATTCTTTCCAGAAATAAAAATGGTTGTTTCTTCATCTGTTCTGAAATGTAACATACCGTAAAACCTCTATTTGAACGCCATGGCGTTCTATTTTTCAACCCTTCCGCCGAGGTGGCGCTCAAATAGAGG
>JAOYMU010000252.1:79987987-80001138 GCA_025802295.1 Psammodynastes pulverulentus | reverse complement strand
TTCTATTCTATTCTATTCTATTCTATTCTATTCTATTCTATTCTATTCTATTCCATTCCATTCCATTCCATTCCATCCCATTCCATTCCATTCTAAGCGTGGTCCACTAACTGGTTAAGATCTGTTGAAGAGTTATAGGAACATTGCGTATACGGTATATGTTGGCATTTGAAAAATATGGAAGATGGAACTTCAAATTTTTTATGTTTTCAAAAATTAGCAATTCCTACATTTTGCCAGGTGTTTAAATTAAGATAAAAAAATTAATAAACAATCTGCAATTATTCCTCCCCACTTCTGAAAGCAAAAGAATGGTGGAAGTTTTCTAGAAAATGCCTGGAAATGGGACAGCTGACTGCAAACATTAGCAATACATGTAAACAAAGACTGTTGAAACACCTGAGGGAAGCCTACCATAATAAGTGCCATCTTAGACTAATAATGCTGAAGGTAATACTGTGCCTTAAGCACATTAATGAAACAGGGTATTACAAGAACAGGTACAAGCAAATGTATTAATCATAAAAATATATTTTATGAGTTTGTATTTTAATATTATAAACTGTTCTGAGATATCCTGAAAAATGACATAAATGTATGAAAAAGGAATGTAATAGTTCTGACTATAACAATCCAAGACAATGATTTTAAATATGGTGTTTCTTACCTGATAAAGATAGTTCATATTCATGGTTTAACATTCCTCTAGCAGTAGCAATGAAACATCTATATATTCCCTCACTGGACATTTGAAATGATTTTATCTGAATAGCAGAATCTTGTTCCGGTCTAGATACCCAATCCATGTCCATACTACAGTTTCTGGCTATGGTATTGTTCTCTCTCTTAAATGATAAATGGCAATGCAGTCCATTGTTAAAGTTCACCCTCCATACTGTCAGATTATATCTTTCTGGAGGACAGTGCAATTCAGTGGTTGTTCCAAGCATTACATATTTACTGGATTTATCTAGAAAGATATAGAAAGAAATGTTATCAAGAATTATTATAGATAAACTGGAGGCAAGGGAGATGTTGCAGTCTAACTTGGCCAGGTAGTATCCACAAAAGATAATTTTAAAAGATGATTTTGCTACTAGCATAGCAACATTTATTCACAAAAGAGTACCAATAGGCCAATATTTTGCTTGTTTATTAAATTTATTTAGATGGCCGCCCATTTAACAAATGAAATTCTGAGTGGCTAGCAACACATTAAAAACAATGGTTAACAAATAGTCTAATCCTGCAGTGACCCCAATGTGTTATACCCTATCAGTATAAATTAAATTATGCAAAGCATAGAAAATATTAAAAGTACTAAAAAGAGAAACTAGAAAAAGAAACAGAAGTCAAATTAATTTGAATTTACCTCAAACCAGTCACTATATTTCTCCCCACTTTTCTATGCCTGCAAATCACTCTGGCTTCTATCACATTGATGCACTGATTCATCCATAGCCATTTTGTACATTAGCCTTCTCACTCCTCTTTTTCTGAGGATCTCACCCACTCTATCCAACCATGGTTTTCTCTATCAGCCCTTTTTCTCAATCCATTCATTCTTCCCTATTTCTTTGCTTTCAAGTTCGATGATCAATCAATCCCTTTATATGGCCAAACCACTTGAATGTACTTCTGGTCATTCACTTTTGTATCATTCAGCATATATTTATTTATGATATTACATCTTCTAGTTTTACCACATAACTAATTTTTCACCATTTATATATAACTTCCAAGTTTCATTTCACATTTCCTGTCAAAGGCAACTGCCTTTGATGCATTCATTTTGAAATTCATGCTTATGGCATTATACAAAGTGTTTAACATTTCCTAAATATCATTCAGGTTTTCAGTAACAAACAGGAGTGGGCTGCTACCGGTTCACCCTGATTCGGGCGAAACCATAGCTAACCAGTAGCTAATTTTATGGCTAGTTCGATGAACCAGTAAATCCCACCCTTGGGTGGCCCCGCCCACCTCAACCAGCCCCTCCCAGGAGTTCCCATGGGGCCTGTTTTGGATCCCAGGTAAGTACAGGGCCCGCGCGAAGCCTCAGGGGGGCGAACAATGGACCTCCCGGAGTTTCCAGAAGGCTGGAAGCAGTGGTGGAATTCCAATAATTTAACAACTGGTTCTCTGCCCTAATGATTTCTTCTAACAACCAAACTGCTCAGAAAGTTAACAACAGGTTCCTGAAGTGGTGTGAACTGGCTGAATCCCACCACTGGCCGGAAGTGGGCCTCCAGAGCCTCTGATGTCCGGGGAGGCCGTTTTTGCTTTTTTAGTTCTTTGTGTTACAACGGATGGGGCATAGTTTCTTATTTTTTATCAGTTGTTTTATTGTTTTGTTTTGACTATGAAGGATGTTTTCATTGTGTGTTATTTTGTTGTAATGTAAACCAATGGACATTGGAATGATTTGGTGGCCTATATATTCAATAAATATTCTCTTAACATTTTCACAAACATTTATTTATTTATTTATTTTTATTTATTTATTGGAATTTGTCAAATAAAAATGAGAACAAGAATAAGAGAATAAAAATACTATGACAGGAACGATAGGCACGTTAGTGCACTTATGCATGCCCTCTCTACTCTACATTCTTTATACATTTATCAATAAATAAATTAAAAAACAAGTTGGACTAGAAGATCCCCAAGGTCTTTTCCAATTCTTTTATTCCTACCTTTTTCCATGGCATGGGTTGGCTCAATAACTATTTTAACAAAGGAAACAGATAATTTAACATAGAACAGCAATTAATAAACTTTGCATTACCTCCTACAAGGAGAATAGCATCCTTGAAGAACATCTTTGATCTAGATAAAATGTTTGTAAAATATCATACTCTTTTGAACAATTTCTCCTGCTAGGGATAGCCCTATAAAACTTATAATACGAAAGCATAAATTTATACTCTTTACCATAATGTCCAAGTTATACTACAAAACTGAATAAATTATTGATTTTGCAAGCAGCATTAAGAAACTTATTTAACAAGGCACCTAAGGTCAAATTTGAAAGTGGCTTCCAAAATCATTCAGCTGGATATTGTAGGTTTTACATTAAATCGTCATGCATCATTAGGCATGTATACATAGAGATGCAAAGTCAATATATTTAGATTAGAACTAAGCTGATACTTTTTAATTACTCACTTTAAAGTTCATAGCATAAGCTGGCCATTTCCCATCTATTAACATTGTCTGGATGGCTGAGGATATAAAATGTGTGAAGGAAGAACAATATGTGCAAATCTGAACTCTGGAATAATTATGCAATAAAAACATAAACGAACAGTAATATAAAAAAATAATAAAGAAGTAAAATAAATTACTAAGTGCATATATCACTATAACCTAGAAGGATTGTCCATTTTTCTCACTTTATCATTATTCTTCAGGTTATAATATAAACCTATTTTCATATAAAAATGCCTCTTACTTCCAACATGATAAAGCAAGGGACATTGCTTTAGGAACGTAGGTGTTGACAACTACTTACAAAAGTTGTTTAAAAATTGTTTAAATATATCCTAGATCGTTTGCAAAATATCTTACTCCTTTGCAAAACAGAGAAGCAAATGTTCCAGGGAAATACAACATTTTTACTTACTTTTAACATATTGAACTTACTTACCAGATACTGCCATGGCCATCATAATAGTGAGAATGGTCCCAGCAACCCAAATCTTCATAATGAAATCACTGCATTTTGCTTCCATGGTTCACACAATTGTTTCTCTATTTGACCCATTCTATTGTACATCTATTTGTTGTTCTAATGAGCATCTTTTGGTGAATTTTTTAAAAAATTCCAGATGGCATCTTTCTCCTGCTTTTAACATCCTTTCATTTCTGCGGCAACTGATCAACAATTTTGCTTCTGCCAACTGTCTTTGTACTGTGCAAGACTTCCTGTGCTTACAGTCAAAATGTGATCACTGAGGAAACAGATCAAGCATTTTTCTTATTTGTTCCCTAAACAAAGCTGCTGTCTTGTGAAGATAAGTTTTTCCAATAAAATTCAAAGAAAAAGAAGAAGGCGGCTAGCTGAACCCAGGCACTGTCTGCTTCAAGTTTCTCTATTTGATCTTCACAAACAATTTATGTCATTCTTTTCATGTAAATTGAAAACTGTTACATAAGAAATTGGCTATAATTGAATACATAAAAACATAGAAATCAATCATAAATTTACTGGCTGTTAAAAAAAACACATTAGAACAATAGAAAACAACTTAAAAAAAACCAAACAGATAAGAAGCAATTATTTTCTTTTTTATTTCATAGGTGGAGGGGAGAGCCCAATATTCTCAAAATTTGATAAATGACTTGATTTACTATTCAGGACTGCCCCTACAATAAGGCAGAGTTAGCCAAATCTTCAGGCAAACTGATGCTTGAGGGCAGAAATAGCAAACCCTCTAAGGCAGGTCCTCCAACCTTTTGGACCTCAGGGACCACCAAATTCATAATTTTAAATCCCGCGGACCACTAATATGAATCCAGTGCACTCCTAACTGAAGTACCTGGTCTCCCAGTGTCAGGATGGGATCCTTCAGACACTTCGCTGCCTGTTTCTGCAACCTTAAACACTCCAGAGCTCTAGTCACAGGACTGGCCCATTGGTCAGCCTGGAGCAGCTCCTCCACCCTGGTGCGCTGTGGACCACCAGACCACTGGTTGGAGACCTCTGCATTAAAGAAACTTGTAAGTGAGACCAAATGCCCTAAAATTATATCCCTTTTCAAATGACAATTATGGATTTGCAGGACACATGAGAGGTGCAATGTGATTGGTCTCACAATCCATGTCTTCAACCTCTGTTGAAGATAAAATAAAATTTTATCTTAATGAAGAGTGCCTGAGGTAGGGCAGGGGCAGATGTCCAAAAAATCAAGAAGGTAGTACAATCAAATGGTTAAAGCCCTTGATTTTTTGTTTTACATATATGGGTTTTTAACACAAAATCACAATGATCACCTTGATTTTTACCCACCCCATTGACACCCTTAGTGTAGTGCAGGTAGACTTTAACTGTCTTCATGGAGATGTGAAAGATACTACGTTTCATAGTACTAAGTCTTTGTGAGATCGCATGCTGCTTGAAAATAAATCATTCATTTGAACAGCTAATAAGCTTTAACAGTAATTTACTTATGCTAATTGCTTCATCCATTTAAAAAAAAAGTTATAATATCTGTGCTGTGCCTTTTGAAAAGTCTTACTGTGCACAGAAAAATAGGAAAGAAGATCCAGCCATTTCTGTGCAGGAAATAAAGGTTGAACCACTCCTTGTTTGTTTTGCATCACTACCGCAGCAAAAAGAAGAGGAGGCTAAAATATGGTTGTATTCTAATTTGCAGACACAAGCAAACATTGGGACCCCCCCCCATACACACACACACACACACACACACACACACACACACACACACACCATACACACAAAATGGAATGTGTGGTAATTTTTATGGCTCTAGCAATAGCACTTAGGCTAAGGTGACCAGATTTCAACATTGGTAAAGCGGGACACCATTGACTGGGGGGGGGGGTGTTCTTGATTAAAAATTTGGTCCATATGGAGCAACAAAAATTTTCATAGAACACACAAATAGAATTGTAATATATTTTTTTTAATTTCAACATAAGTACAATTTACAAATATAATACATGGCCGCCGAAAACCGTATATTCCCTTCCCGTTCTACTGTTCCCTAGCTTGGCGTGCATTCTTTCCAAAAATTGGGACTTTTTAAAAATGCCACGAGACACATGACAAATTGTTAAAAATTGGGACTGTCCCGCCAAAAGCGGAACGTCTGGTCACCTTAACTTAGGCCTGTATACCACTTCATAGTGCTTTACAATACATTCTAAGCATTTATAGAGTCAGCATATTGCCCCCAACAATCTGGGTCCTCATTTTGCTGAACTTGGAAAGATGGAAGGCTGAGTCAACCTTAAGCTGGTCAGGATCAAACTGCTGGCAGTGGGCAGAGTTAGCCTGCAATACTGCATTCTTACTACTGAGCCACCACAGCTCTTCTTTATCTTGCAAATACATAAAGTAGTGCAAAATATACTAGTGATATTTAGAGATCTGCAGGGCATGATGAAACTATGCCCCTTATACACCTTCATGCAATGTCACAAGGATAAAAAGGCAAAATTTGTACAATGATGCAATAAATGGAGTTTTGTCAGGATGGCTGAGAGAAATTTCTTAACCATTAGCTGTGTTTGTATAAGAAATGTTTCTTTGAACACTCAAGAACCTTCTGACATACTAAAGCATAATTCACCCATCCACGGCCTTCCATGGATTATAAATCAACCTGTTTTCTGTTCAAAACTACACAGTGGAATAACGGCAAAGTTAATCCAAAAAGAAAAACAAAGAATTGCTATAAAACTATTGGACCCATGAGGATAACCAAAACAGTTTGGAAAGTTGACTTTTTATTGGCCAGGATGTTTTATGGGAGAAAGAAATACACCAGGCACCTACTAACAATTGTTTATTCTTTCATGTGCCTTTTAGAAAGCAAATGTTCTGGATATTTTCTTTTGAACATCTGAGATATGAAATTTACCAAGATATTGCCTTTTAAAAGATAGACAAGTAATCTGACTTCATGGGAATTTCCTGTTGCTTTTTAAGGCTGCATTTTAAAAATGTGTTTATTTGGAAATAAGTTCTATTGTAATTAGTACGTTTGGGATGGAAACAGACCAAGATTTTGAAAAATGTTTATGTAAAATATTATTATACATTTGTCAAGGTTAATTTCTGCTCAAGACCTCCAGTCAGCTTGTCCCATATTTCTTTATGTGGTGGGGGAATAGAGATGGAATTGATTACAGTTCTGAGATTACTATTTATAAATTGAATGACTTGATAATAATTCATTCTCCAAATGAATTAGGAGAATGAGTAATCCTTTTTGCGTATCTTCATAAAAAACCAAAACAATACAACTTGCAGCTTTTAAATATTAATTTGGAAGAGTTAGGTAACTAATTTGTGCCACAGAATGAATAGTTGAAAAATGCATTTTGGAAACACTGCATGGAGATGAGCTGTGGATCTCTAGGTCCATCTATATTCATAATACCTTGGCCTTCAGTAATTTGTCCTCCTAACAAGAACCAAACTTGTGTAAAGGTCTATCCTATGATAAAGTAAGAAGGTGTACTATATTTAAATTTCTTTAATATTCCTTTTGTACTTTATATGCCAAATCTGCTGACAAAATCTGCTGAAATTTCCATCTGTCACAAGCATTTAAGTTTAACATTTTTGTGAAAAATCATCTTCCATGAAAAGTACTTTGCAAAGTCCAAATCCTTGTTTAACAGTGACACTCTGAACACTAGTAAAATGCAAAAATCTTGCTTGCCAAACATGTTTAAGATCTATTATGATTCCCCTTCTAGGATATGAGTATATAGTTGTAGCTTGAAGAAATCATTATCCTCCTCACCTATTTGGGAGGATAATTGGCTGAAGCACCATATATCTGTCCCTTTTTCTCTTCTTTACTGAAGACTCAAGACAACTTCTTTCCTTATATAGTCCCAATGTGAAATATGTTTATGGATTATGTCAACAACCCATTCTAGATGAAAGCAAAATTATGCTTGTAAGCAGGTAATAATAGCAAGAGAAAGGGGAAAGCAGCAACCATAAAACAGAACTGCTGTTGCCATTTACTGAAGAAAGACAATCCTCAGTTCCTGTGTCATGCATGTAACAAATCTGTTAGGAAGTACTCCTACTGTGTTCCTACTCATTCCCTTCTATCAATCTAGGGAGACCAAATATTGCTTACAGTGTCTTATCCCTGCATAAGGCCCTGACTATTTGGATTACGCTATTCTCTAAACTATTTCCACTCAATATGGCTTCTTATCTTGCTCCCCTTTTGCACATGTTTCCATCCTTTTTAGTGGAAGCTTGTCCAGAGCTTGCTGCTATGTCTCCAGCATTAAGACTGGTATTGTTTCCTTAATTGAGCCCCTGGTGAGAAAATGATGGGGCAGTCACAGAAGGTTCAGCAGGAACTGCTCTGGAAGTTATCTGCTGAGACCGAGTTCACTGCAGCATCAATCAGAGGCTTGCCTCATCATGCATGAGGTCATCAGGAAATGTACAAGAAATCTCATGAGTTCTTTCAGTCAATCCAGAACTCCATATGTGTTCTGGACTGAATGATCTGACAGGTAATGTATCATACCATCTCTGGTTCCAGAATATCTACTATGCACAAATAACACAGCACCAAACTTGTGAATAGAGGGCACACTACAAAACTACATTCAGAGAGTTCGTTTCACAGCAATTCTAGGCATAAGTTCAATCAGAACTCAGGGTTTTGCATGCAACTCAGCAGGCAACAAAAGTCAGAACTACCACGTGTTCCTATTTACTGGGTTATTAACTTCAATGGACAAAAAAAATGGAAAAAGCTACATAGAATATCAAGAGAAGAACGTGTGTGAAAGGAAGCAGAGGGCGGAAATGAATATTGTAATGCTAGCTTCTTGTAGTCTAATACTATTAAAACTGAATATTTATACTATAAATTGCTACCTTAGATATATAAAGAGTGTAATTTTGAAAGGTAATTAAATGACCCTTTTTCTGTATGAAAACATTTCCCTCAAGAATATCAGTTCTTGGAAGAAATGCAGTTTGAGACAACGCTTCCTGGGTATGCTTCTTAGGAGATGGGTATCTTTGACTAAGGAGTGCAAGGATCTTGTCACTGTGGAAGTTTTCTGTTCTGCACTCCAAGTAATAGTTCATTGTTTCACTTTTAAAAGAGGTCAAGAAAAAGAAAGCGAGAAGTTACATTATCAAGTCTGATTGCCTTTTAAATTTTATATCTATTTCTGTGTGCTTCACTAACTAAAGGGTTTCTGCCAAGCCATTTTCTACTGTAGAACAGTCTGCAGTATGACTGTTCAGCCTTTCTGTGCTCTAAATACCCATCTTCTTGGAGGAAACCATAATAATTGGAAGTCTAAATCTGATTAAAATAATTACAACTGTAGATCTGGTGTATGTGTATTTAGTAGGGTGCTAAAAATATTGTCTTACCTCTTGGAAAATGTAGCATTCCACTGTTATCTTAAAGTTGGGGGAAAGTTCTCATAGTCTCCTTTTCTGCCATAAGTAGGTAGACTCCAGATGTGTTGCATCTGTCAGTGCTCTTAAGTCCTATCATCTCATATATTCTTAGAGGAGTGATTTTCATTTCCCTTCAACTTCTCTTGTTGATTCTAATTTCTTAGATGCATTTGACTTTAGGCATTTCTACATATTTTCCCTCTCCTGGGTAAACCTGGAAATGTTTTTTCTGACTATTTTTACACAGCATGGATGAACGGTCAAGTCCAGGACAGACTGATTATCCCTTCTTACTTTTGGGATACATTCTGCGCATACCAAATGAATAATGAATGAAACATAATGAATACCAAAATGAATCGTGAGTGGAAAAAAAGGTGGAAGCAGTTCAAGCTTACTGTTAAAGAGGACTGACACTTCATGAAACAGCAGACATCCTTCAAGATGGTGTCTCACTACAGATACTGGTGATTGAGCCAGGAAAACACCTCTGATCTCATTTGCCTTTCTCCATTGTTCCCCTGTATCACAGGGTCAAGGTTGTGTGAGTAATGAGTTCCTTTGACCTTTTATGAAATGATTTCTGCTAAAGACAGACACATAGCTGTCTTGTTGCTCATTCCAAACTGACCCAAGAGAGAAGTTATGGATGGAATACTGGTACAGTAGATAGATTTCATGAAAACATTGGCACTTACCCTATTCGATGATCCCCAGTGAATAATAGAAAATACTGGTCAGCAAATCAAATCTCTGTCTTATCATGTCATTCTGGGCTGTCCAATTCCTCTGGTGCCATGGAAGTCCTCACTCCATGGGGCAGTGATAGGAGCAAGCCTAGTGGAAAAAAGTGAAGAACTTGCATCTCATATTTCAGCCTTGTGAGGATATAGAAGAATCAGAGCTATGGTTGAAGCATGGTGCTATAGCTCCTGCTTCAAGAGCAACACTGGTTTTGGGAAATGTTCTAATGGAATCTAGGGAACCCAACACAAGCCCAAAGCCACAGTTACCAGTGGTCTGCTCTTCCCTCTGGCTGCCAATTGAGGGTGTTGACATTGATAAGATCTCAACCTCAACAACTTGAAGCTAGTGCCTGTGGATTATGGATTATGATTTAGTGCACATCTCCCATTACTGCATGTACCCTATACCATCATTTCCTAATAGGGCAAAGACAGGCACTGACAAATTAAAAAATAGACAAAACTACTGTGACCTCATATTTAGGTGAGCAGCACAACACCCAAATGATAAGCGGAAAAAATGCTAACAAGTACGAAAGCAGTTAGCAATATTATCTGAAGCTCTATCATGACAGTGAGATTCATTATCACACACAAAAACTGCACTCCATCATGCATAAGTACTACATGCCCATACCTAAATCTGGATGCAGAAACTTTTACCTGGGGACAGAGGCTATCTTGGGTCCATCACATCATTTTAGTGCTGCACAGATTATAGCTCAAGCATTGATGATTTTCATTTGCAAAAAAAATGAGGAAAAGAATGCAATTATGTTGCAATTTTAGGGAAGTAGGACCGGTGGGATTAAGCTATGGAAATGCACCAGTTATGTCCCTTAACACTGTCCAGTATTAAATCTGAATGATAACATCACTCACTTGCTTCAGTTCTGTGACAGAACAGGGACTGGCAAGAGGACAGCACAATTTATGCCAACATAACATTCTCACAGCTCATGGATACCAGTATGTTCTAATTTACTAATCGAATAACACATTTCCTTGAAAAAAACTGGTAAGGAATAAAATATATCTATTTTATATGTTTGATCTAGGATTTTATTTTGTACATTAGGGATATATTATAAGTATTATTCCTTCAACTGCATCTCTTTCCATTTCAAAAGGCCCAGGGCTCAATTCCATACTTTTGTATGAAATGGTAGCCCATGACAATATCTAGAATTGTAGCTAAAGAAGTTGAATACATAATAGTCTACACATTAATCTTAAACATATGTAGTTTTGCATTCTTTTATTTTTTTCTCTCCTTTCCTTTTCAAATTTTGTGGAAAGTATTTGGAGACATCATTGGAACCTTCCCTTTCTAATCCTATAGCAAGCATTTACAAGCATTTATTGCAATGTTCTGTACAAATATGTAATTGGATTTGGAAGAACGTTCTGCAATGTCCTAATCTTGGCTTTTCTTGCTATTGAACTGGTTGGGGAAAATTAAATCTGGTTTGCAAGTAAGTGACAAAAACATCTGTTGAAAATTACCCAGCTCTAGGGAGATGTACATTTATTCGACTCTTTGTTAGTCTTGCGAGTTACAATTAATGCCGATGGAAACAGTAATCAGAGGCTACAAAGAATGTTGAAGGAAATGTCTGCACCCAACAGAGAAATCAAAAGTGGCAGGCCGTTGAATTGGCAAACAATGAACTGTGCTACTCTTTGAGGGAGAGTGGGGAGATATTCAGGAAGGGCAAAGGTTTGATTCCAACACTGTTTTTGCCTTGGTAGGATGTAATAGCTGGTTGCTGGAGGCAATGTACTCTGAGGCCAGTGTAGTAAATGTGTAGTCATTCCCAAATACAGTTGAGAGCATTCATTTTAACATGTGTTAAAACAGATGGTGTAGGTCGGTCCAAGGGAGAACCCAGGAGTTTTTTGGGTTTTTTTTAAATGCAATGCATTTGGCATATCTGCAAGGATAATGGAAGTACAAGTGGACCTCACCTCATAACAGTTCATTTAGTGAGTGTTGAAAGTTATAACAGCACTGGAAAAAGTGACTTCTGACCATTTTTCACACTGATGACTATTGTAGCATCCCCATGGTCATGTGATCAAAATGCAGATGCTTCACAACTGATTCATATTTATGATGGTTGCATTGTCCTGGGATCATGTGATCCGCTTTTGCAACCGTTTGACAAGCAAAGTCAATGGGGAAGCCAGATTCACTTAACGACTGTGTCCCTAACTTAATGACTGCAGTGATTCACTTAATAACTGTGGCAAGAAAAGTCGTAAAATGGGGCAAAACTCACTTAACAAATGTGTCACTTAACAACAGAAATTTTGTGGTCGTAAGTCGAGGACTACCTTTAGTAGTCTAAAAAGGGGCCATGTTGGCCCCTTAGTCTTTCCCACTGTTTTCGTTATCCACACATTGACTGAGCCTGGGAATATATGCAGCGATAACTTATATTGTCTCTGCCTTGATGGAATCCAGGCTGAAAAATCAAAATTGAAACTAAGACAGATGGATTCATTCTCTTGTATGTACAGTCCCTCCTTTTTTTCTAAATGGTCTACAGCTATACTTGATTACATGCATATCTTTCTCATATAATTTAGCAACTCTTCCTGACCACACCCTGGGAGAGAAAATATTTTTTCAGCTGAACCCCGTCCAACATCTGGATTTCTTAATATTCATTTATGAATACTGTGGAGATGACCACCAGGCAAGATGCTAAACAGATCTGAAAGGATATAGAATGTTCTTTCAAGCAATAGGCTGAGTATATGCCAAGGCTTAAATGCAGGGTCCCCTTTTGGAACATCACTTCTAGCAACATGTGAGCATGATTGAGTATGTTCCTTTTTCCTTCCACTGATATCATGTATTTCTTATTCATCTCACAACAGTATGTTTTGTCTGATGAAGGAAAGAGACTTGATTTGTGCAACCCTTTCTTGCAACCAACATTGTATCATCTCAGAATTCTCGAAGTCTAAAGAGGAGGACATACATGTTGCGTGAAATTTATTTATATCTCGCCTTTATTATTGTTATAAATAACTCAAAGCAGTGAACATATCTATTTTTCCCTATCTATTCCTCCTATTTTTCCCACAACAACAATCCTGTGAAGTGGATTGGATAGTTAGTTAGTTAATTAGTTAGTTAGTTCACTTCATTGTCATTGTACCTCGTACAACGAAATTAAATACCTTCTTCAGTGTACATTTTGACTATAAAATAAAATACAAACACAAACACACATCCTTCACATTCT
>JAOYMU010000252.1:79960976-79972018 GCA_025802295.1 Psammodynastes pulverulentus | reverse complement strand
ACTTTTTTTAGCTACCAGTTCAGTAGTTAAAAATAGTGCGCCGATCATCTGAAAGGATCAAATGATCGGCACAATTTTTTTAGCTACCGGTTCGGCCGAACCGACACTTTTTTAGCTTAAAAAAGGGCCAATTCGGCCAAACCGGTAGCTAAAAAAAGTACACCAATCAGCTGAGAGGATCAAAGAGTCCTCTCAGATGATTGGCATGCACATGCACAGTAGGCACGCTCCAGTAGGTGCATGCATGTGTGGAAGGGAGGGAGAGCATGTGCACACAGAGAGGTTTTTTTAGCTACTGGTTCAACCAGTAGACATTCTTTTTCTACTGGTTCGCCCAAGCGGCAGTTTTTTTCTGCTACCAGTTTGGCCGAATTGGTGCAACCCAGTAGAATACCACTTCTGTTCTCATCCAGGAAGCTTCTTCAGCTCTGACTGGATGGTGGGGAATGGAAGGATTTATACCCCTTGCAGACAGTTGGTCATTTTCATTCTTTTAGCAAGTCAGTAAGGTCACCTGGAGGTTTATCTGTGTCATCAGAGTCACCTCAGTAGTGCAAATTGGTTTGGAACCTGTTGAACTGTTGAACAGACTGTGCTGTAGATTTGTATCCCTCTCCCTCTGTTGAGAGAGAGCTGTTCAATTTTGATATAGATGGCTTCTTTGACCCCCTTCTTTTAAACCAGTGGTCCTCTCTGTTCAAAATGTGGACTTTGCTGTCTTCAAAAAAAGTGGCCTGTATCTTTCAAATGCAGATGGACTGCTGAATCTAGTCCTGATGGGTTTGTTCTCCTGTATTATGCCATGCACTTATGAAGTGATTGTTTTGTTGCCCCAATGAACAGATCTGCACATGGCTCACTGCATTGTACTGCATATACCACATTGCTCAGTCTGAAGGAAGAAGAAAGAAAAATATTGAATAAAAGATTAAAACTATTTTTAACTTGATAGGTTCTAGCCAATATACATATTTGATAAAATCCATGTAAAACCAAAGAATTAAACCCTAACAGATATTCAAGTCCTGGAAAAAAAATTGAAAGGAATGATGCACTAAAGTTGGGCTTTAAGCAGGTCATGCTCAGAATATGAGCCATCACCACAAAAAAATGTGGGCATTGATCACAAAGCTTGTGTACTTTAACTGTCTGGCATGCGGTCTACCAACCACAATGAATAAAGGAAACAAACATCTTACAGCTGCCTAAAACTAAAGTATATCAAAAGAAGTCTATAAAAGAAATAAAGAACAAAAGACATCAACAACAAAATGACATGATTTTGATAGGAGACATGATTTTGATAGGAGAACGAAAAGCCGAAAACAAGAAATTGATAATCATGGCAGAAAAGAGGGACAGGAAAGCATGTAAGATGAATGGCAAGTTATTAAACTGATTGTAAGAGTCAAATATAAAACAGAGTCACCAAACTGTATCACTTTCAGTTGCACCAAGTTTAGAAGATGACCAATTGGCTACAGCTTCATAAAAAGTTAAGGCAAGCAAATGCAGTTGTAATGGTATGTGAGGAAAGGGGTAAAGGGATGTTGCATATGTAATGGTCAGATAAGAGAGGGCATTGCACTCAGTTACATAATACGAGGAAAGAAAGATTCAGAAAGGGCCCTCGCTAATTTCTCAGACTGCAAAGGAGACAGCAGGGGATTTATACAGATGGTCCTCAACTTACAACAGTTCACTTAGTAACCATTTGAAGTTACAATGGCACTGGAAAAAGTGAGTTATGACCATTTTTCACACTTATGACCATTTCAGCATCCCTATGGTCACGTGATTTGCATTCAGAGCTTGACAACTGACTCACATTTATGATGGTTGCAGTGTCCCTGGATCAGGTGACCCCCTTCTATGACCTGCTGACAAGCAAAGTCAATGGGGGAACCAGATTCACTTAACAACCATGTTACTAATTTACAGCTGCAGTGATTCACTTAACAAATTTGTTTTTTATTGGATTTATATCACCGCCTATTCACCCCTGGCGACTCTAGGCTGTTTACAAAAATATAAACCCACATTTTAACCATAAAAACTCCTAAAAAAATCAAATAAATTAATATAATAAAATCACCCACCCATCTCCTACCCCAGCGATAGCAGATTACACAAGCCATTTAATGAGCTCCATCTCACTCTGGGTTCCCCAGGCCCACTGACAGAACCAGGTCTTCAGCGCCTTCTGGAAGAGGGCTAGAGTGGGGGCTATTCTAATCTCTGGGAGAATGGTATTCCAGAGAGAGGGAGCCAGCACAGAGAAGGCCCTTCTTCTGGGTCCCACCAGGTACATCCCTTGCGGATGGGACCCACAACATTCCCTGCCTCCCCATTCTGATGGGTCAGGTAGATGTGACTGGCAAGAGACAGTCCCTCAGATAACCTGGTCCCAAGCCATGAAGGACTTTAAAGGTGACAACCAGCCCCTTGACTTGCACCGGGAAGCATATCGGCAGCCAATGCAGTTCCCACAGGAGAGGTGATAGTGCACACCGGGATCTGCACAAAACCATGCAGGCTGCTGCATTTTGCATCAATTGGAGCCTCCGGATGCTCTTCAAGGGCAGCCCCATGTAGACCGCATTGCAGTAGTCAAAACAGGAAGCGACTAAGGCATGAGTGACTGTGAGTAGGGATTGTCGAGCCAGGAAAGGATGTAACTGGCACACAAAAATGTAGCAATAAAAGTCATAAAATGGGGCAAAACTCACTTAACAAATTTCTCACTTAGCAACATAAATTTTGGGGGTCAATGTTGAGGACTACCTGTACTTTCAGATTTGCAAAATTGATGTCAACTTTCCCAGGTAGATTAGACAGGAAACACTACCAAGATGAGCCAATTCTATTTTATTGTAAGGCTATGTTATCAAAATCTTGTAAGTCTGGAGGTACCAATTTCTTGTCATCTCTGAGATGCTAGGAAGAGGCTTTCTCTGTGTCCATGGCTCTCCCCTCTCTTATCTGACCATTACCTAGAGAGCACTTTTTGTCCCATTTCTCAAGGTCTTCCTCACATAGCATTGCACCAGACATGCTTGTCTAAAAGTGTATCGTGAACCTGTTTTAATAGGTTGGGAATTTAGTCCTAACACTGCAGCAGTTTCCTGGAGCCAGATTTTCTTTATGCTGCTCTCCCTCGTATCACAAAATAAGATAACAAATGGGAGTACGCTATCTGGAAAAGAATTGTGAATTCCCATCACCAACAGCCTCTGTTTCTAGTTTGTCTGAAGTAGAGTCTCCCTGGCAAGGGAAAACATTTAAAAGAAGAGCCAGCCAGCCTGAGGAGACTTCAGGCTGATAAGTCTGGCAAAGCATGATTCTGCCCAATGGCCTAGTTAGCCAGATCTGTTTGTTGGAGATTGCAGCATCTATATTTTTACTGCTGTGAAAAATAATGAGAGATAAAGAAAGGAAAGGATTTTCACAAAAAGTCCAGTGACTATTTCTCACTTACTTAAACAAATCTGTTTTTTGAAGACAAGTGGAGCTCTCTCTCTCTCTCTCTCAGTTAGGGTAAGGAGGGGACTTTTTATACTTTTGTATTCCTTTAATCAAAAATGGTTTTGCTTCTATAATATAAATGAAGGCCTGTCAACCACAGCTGGGCAAAGTTCACACTCTGCATCCAAGGCACCGATATTATGAGCGTTTGTTGTTCTTTTCAATGGAATGATCTGCTACTAATTACTCAGCATTCTTTCAAAACCCTTCCTTAGCTTCAGAATCACCTTTTCTAACAAGAGTTCCTGCTGAATTTGGATCTCCAGCCTCTGTCTCGTGTCTCCACAAATTCCTCATCAGCTGCAGGAAGCTGCCTTGAGGGGGAGGATTTCTCCTTCTAAAAGTACTTTCCCTGTGGGATGCAAGGCCTTGAAATAAGATGGGGCAGTCCTGGCAGGCTTTCCGCTCAAGCAAAATTGGGGCAAACAGCCAACTTGAGCTGGCAACGCAGTTTCCCCAATTTTGCCTGAAGATACCACTTACTTAGCAGATGATACTTAGACAGATTATTCTTCTAATCTGCTTAATAACTGGAGTTTTCTGAATAAAAATAGACTTACTCGGGTTTTCATAATATCCTTGCACACACACAATCTGTTTCTTATATAATCATCCCAAGCTAATGCTCCATTTTCTAAAACAGATTTAGCCAGCAGACTTAGCCAAAGTTTCCTGCCAACAAAAACATTGGCTTCAACAGGAACATTCAATATTCTGGTTCATTAAAAGTGAACATAATAACATACTGAAACACCTGTTGTATGATCTACCCTGATGGTTCAGGGTAATTATGTTTAATATTATTGCATGTAATAGTTGTGCAAAGAACAGATTTGCAGTCACTGCACACGCATTGCCAAATTCTTAGGGATTTGGTGGAATTGTGCATGTTTCATTAAGAATAGCACTGTGTGTGGGCCTTCTCTAATTTCAAGGTTGTTGAATTTGGGTTAAATTCATTCCATTCGTACTTTGCAATAGTTAATTTTAAAAGTTAGGAACAAGTGTGGTCCAGTAGTAACAGTCCTTTTGTCCATTCTTCACTCAATTGGAAGATTAAACTAAGATTACCAGAGCTTCTGGCTGCAACCCAACGCATGTACTCAGAGAAACTGATACAGTTTCAGACCATGCAATCCTGACAGCATTATAGATTAGACACAGATGAGAAACAGGATCATGACCATCGAGCCTGGTCCAGTCATGCTCAGCATTACATTGGAACAATACCAAGCACACACCCTTCCAGTTGCATTCCCTGTCAGCCCTGGTCACTGACATCATCTCATCTGTCCCAGGACAGAAATCCAGCCAGGTTTGGCTGGTTTAGGTTTTCTACCCCTGCCTGAAAAAGAGAGAGTAAAGAAAGACATATCTCCTGTTGGTTCTGCTCATAGATAGACAAGTAAATTGAGTCACAAAAATTCATTCCCAGCATTAAGATGTCTCCTACAGGAAACCCCCTACTACTTCCACTGTAATGGTAAATCCTGGATAGCTGCAATGCTAGTAGTGGAAAAGATGGGAGGCCTGGAGGTTTCCAAAATGATTCAAACTTCACTTTCAATGCTGTTTATGGTGTTCCACACCCAAAACAAAACATACATTGATCTGTTCTGTATTCAGAATAAAGTACCATCATTCAAGCCATGCTCTGTCCTATTCCCAGAGACTATATCAGAGCATTGTCCTGATCTTCCCAGTGAACCTTTTAAATTATTGCTTATTTTTCTGTCTAGTCCAGCAGTAATAGAGCTGCTATGGTAATAAAATGGTTGGAGAGGCAATGCGGTAGGAGCCTGAAACAAAAGGAGCAGGTGTGAAAAGCCATTCTGAATCTGATTCTATGGGTGAGAGACTGAGAGAGGAGGACAAGCCTGCTTGAGGTACAGAGCCCTGGTTATCTTTCAGACAATCACTTCTATAAGGTAGATGAGCAGTTTTAAAAATAGATAAATAAATAAACCCATTTTATTTCTAGTACACTGCTTTTAGGTCAGGGGCATTCTCAAGATTCAAAGATTCAAAAAGTGAAGATGGCAGCTGCAACCACCCAGTCCAAGCTCTGGGTACTACATTTTGATCATGTGGTCAGTTGAGCTCACTTACTTATATGGCAGAATTAGATGTTGTTTGTATAACACCTAGTGATACTAATGCTGTGCTCTTGTGAGACAAGAGATCTTTTGGTTTTGTTGTTGCTGCTTGGAGATGGAAGTTTGCCTTCATGGATGACCATGGAGAAACATGTGAGGAACAAATTGTCACATTACACCATCAATACTTTGCATGAATTACATGACGACATCTTAATTCACATTCTATTGTTTCCTCCCTTGCTATGATTATCTTTTTACTAGCGGTTTTTAAAGTTTTATTTCTGACTCTGATCATTATAAACTGGATAAAGTTGCCAATGAGCAGGTGACTCTAATACAATAAATTGTAAATCAATTAATGAACATAATTAAAGCTTCTATTGATTGTCTATGCTTACTGTCTCCTGTTTGGAACTAACTAGATAGCTGCGTCCTTAAAAACCTCAAATCCAAATGAGGCTATATAGGGGCAGAGGAAGCAGTAGAAGATTTGCTAGTCCAGGGAAGGCAACACTTGTAAGGAAGCTTAATTTCAGTAACATACCTGACCATTTAAGGTTGACTTGGCCTTCCATCCTTCCGAGGTAGGTAAAATGAGGACCAAATTGTTGGGGGCAATATGCTGACTCTGTAAACCACTTGGAGAGGGCTGTAAAGCACTGTAAAGTGGTATATAAATCTAAGTGCTATTGCTGTTGCTATTCTCCGACAGCAGTTTTGCTATCACTTGGCATTAGGTGGTATGGTGGAGGGACAACATTGGTCTCCTTGGGAAGTAAGCCTCATTCTCAGGGAGTGAGTAGTTTTAGACTCAGAGGTGAATAAGCTTAATGGCTGTAAGAAGAGAAGAGAGAGGGTAAGCTCAAGCTGTCGAGTGACAGCAAGTGAAAGAAACTGTTACTGAATTTCTTTCACTCAAGCATGTAAAACTCCTCCAACCCTCCAAAGAGGCCTGGCCTTGAAACCACTTATTTCCCTAGTAGAGAATTCTCCCTGGTGAAAAAAACTCCCTCAAACAGAAATTCCAGCTACAAAGGAAAATAACTTCTTCCTCTTCCAGAAGGAGAGAAATGGTAAAGGGCATAAACTGGTAAGACAGGTCTATCTCTTTTGCTGCATGCTGTAATTTATCCATCTGAAAAGGAATTAACATGGAAAGGATACCATCTTGATGATAGAGCTCTGTCCTTGAAACTTAAAATATCACGTGCCTAATCAAACAACCATATTCTGTTGGCATGCCCAATGGTTGCCTTCTGTCACTGGCAACTGCCTCTCTGCATCCCACAACCTTACAAAAAAAGCATTAGAGGTAATCCTCGACTTACAACCACAATTGAGCCAGTGGTGGGGTTCAATTTTTTTTACCACTGGTTCTGTGGGGGTGGCTTGGTGGGCATGGTGGGGAAGGATACTGCAAAATCTCTATTCCCTCCCCACTCCTGGGGGAAAGTTACCACCAGTTCTCCAAACTGCTCAAAATTTTCGCTACCAGTTCTCAGAACCTGCTGAATACCACCTTTGAATTGAGCCCAAAATTTCTGTTGTTAAGTGAGATGTTTGTTAAGTGAATTTTGTCCTATTTTATGGCCTTTCTTACCACAGTTATTAAGTGTTATTACCACAGTTACAACCAGAGGCTCCAGAGGCTTCCCTTGAGCCTCTGGAAGGGCAAAAACAGCCTCAAACGGGCAGAAAATCAGCTGGGAGGCATGCACATGCATGGTGCAGGTATGTTTCACCACCTGTGGCACACGTACCATAGGTTCGCCATCAAGGTCATATACCATCGTATTTATTAGAAAATATTATAATTCTTCCATGCATTCCTCAAAGGTTAAACATTTTATTTTCTACATTTTGATTGTATGTCTAAAATAAAACTGATTTCTGCCCCTTAAATTTGTAGGTCTTTTCAGTTCAAGATATATATTTTTTTGCATTACATAGTAACAAGGTACTTTAAAGTCTGCCAATTTTGTAATATAGAATTTATGGTCAGAAGTTGAAAGGACAGTTCCTGAAGGAATTCAGCAGCACCTGAACAATAAATCATCAGCTGTGTTCTTGATAAATACCTCCTGAGTGCCTTACTAGTGCTGAAAGTGAAAACCATGGGCAGTATATGAGGCAATATATTATGATTTAATGAAAGACATTAATCTAGATGAACTAGTAAACAATTTTTGAACACCATCCATTCTAGAAACAATTTGAAGAAACATACCCTTTGGCAGAGGTGAATAGTAGGCAGAAATAGAATTAAAGTCCAAATTAAATCAAGTGAGATTAAGTTTTATTGGCCTTAAAGCTTAACTTCTAACGCAGATTTCTTAGGATCTCATTCTGAATCTGTGCCTTAAAGCAAATTTACACTTATTTGGCACATTGAAAACTGCTTTTATGAAGGCCACATTCAGATATAATGTAGCTTACGGATCATTACATGTGGCCTGGACATTAAGCAGTTTTCCCAGGTTGCCCTCTTCTCTTCTAAATGACCACAAGAAGCATCCAGTTCCATTTTATTTTCATTTCATCTGAGAAAATTATTGAAAATGGGAGAGGATTGAAAACAGACTGTGGTTAGTTCAAGCTACTGTATGTCCAACTGAGTCACGATTAAATCATGTATTTGTTTCTAACTGTAGTTCCCAAATTGGATGAAAAGACAGTGTTTATTTGAAAGTCGAAACAGTTGTAAGAAAGGGGAAGGGGAAATTTAGATATAACATTAAAACCATTGCTTTTGTTTAGTTCAAATCAGGTTAGTGACTTGAAAAACAGATTGGCTTTATCACTTCTCACTATTTCTTATACCCAAACAGTACACAGAATCAACCTGTGATTCTCTGTGCATGTTTTACTGCAGGGATTCTGATATGTTTCTACAGCTATGTTTAACTCCAATGGCAGTTTCTTCTTAGTCATTCAAACCTAGATACAATGGTCAACCTGTATCTAACTTGCAAAACTCTGGATGGCCATTAGATGTCGGCAAACACTTGGCCTTCTGAATTGCTTTGCTGTCATATATGGGTGGTGGTTGTTTTCCAGTTCTACACTTCAATAAGTGTAGATTACTGGTTTGAAATATTGAAATTTAAAATAGGCTCAGTTTGAAACCATCATACACACATAATGTACAATTACTTGTATACATATATGCAATAACATAACCAGGTCTTGAATGTGTTCCTAAAAATCAAAGGGGATGGAGCTAATCTAATGGTGCGGGGGTGGGGAGAAATGTTCCATAAGGCAGGCACCACTACAGAGGAAGCATGCCTCCTGGGACCCACCAAATGTAAGTGCCTAGCTGTTAGTACATGAAGTGTTGAAACATGTTTTCTCTGCCAGATTCTAAAGAGGCAGGCTGATGTAACTGGGGAGAGGCAGTCCCTCAGGTAGCCTGGTCCCATTTAGGACCAAGGTCAGGTTTTGATGTGCTATATTTGTGGGAACATAGCACATAAATGTTTAAACCCCCCCCCCTACACATACACACACACACACTGTTTGCCCTCACATGTTATAAATTGAGCCAAAGTGAGAGATTGCGACTGATTCAAGATATTTCAAAGATATCCATAATTCAATTGGGATTTGAATCTGTGACGACCTAGTCTAGCCCTGATCACTACACAAAATTGCCTGTGTCTTCAACAGAAAAGGGGAGAATTGGTGTTCTATCATGCATGTCAGAATGGGACAACTTACCACAGCTGATTTGCCACTTCGGCCATCTCACTGCAGCTGACTTGCCCTAGCCAACTTGCCCCAGCCAACTCACAGAAGGACAATTCAATGTAAGATAGCTCAAGAAAGGGACAAGTAGAATTGCAGTTCACCCCAGTTCCAAGGACTTCTAACTTTAGAAGATTCAACCCTAAGGCAGGACAAGGCCTAATGCAATTCACTTCTTTCACACTTAAGTTATGCTGCATTGAATTCCCCATGGCAAGTTGTCCTGTGGTGAATTAGCCAGGGCGAGCTGTCCCGAGGCAAGTTGTTGAGATCGGATCAGCCGCAGCGAGTTGTCCTAGACCCCATGTATGTGGAATGTCTAGTCTCTTTTCTTTCTTCATAAATGTTATTAATGATCTAGAATAAAAATGGAAACTTTTGAACAAGTAAAACACACTGAATCCATTAGCACATCAGATTGTTCTAAGATGATGGAATAGCAACTTCCTTCAAAAGAAGCCAAAGATTAAAAATCAACAATCAAAAAATAGTGGTGTATCCAGTGGCATGTCAATGATTAACTCAGAAGCCAAAACTAAACTTAATTAATTAAGTAAATTATCTGCTGAAAGCGATTTGTTGAAATCTAGGGCTTAGCTAATTTCCCAAAGTAGCACTTGCATAATACTTGAAAATAAACCTTGAGTTTCTACATTACATCCAGCTCTTTTTGAAAATTTTATATGCAACCTACACCCTATTCATTCTTCCAAGCAGCTGGCTAACACATGAGGATTTACTACATATTTTATGTCTGCCATTTTTCCATTAATAAATGTATTGTGGGTGAAGATTTTTAAAAAATGCCAGTTAGAAGAGATTTAAACAGCTCCAAATGTTCTAAATTGACGCTGAGTCAGTTAATGAGGAATAATGAAGGGCAATGGGGAATAGTTTGTCCTTGTGTATTAACTCTGCTATGTGAAACACTGTGAAAGGAGAGAGCTTTGATAATATTTAACAAAATAAAGGCAGCTTGATAAGCTGCATGCACGCTACGGAAATATTTGAGAACATTCCAAGGAGAAAACATTAAGCTTTGGTTAGAGAGAGAGTGTGTGTGAGAGAGAGAGAGAAAGAGAGAGAAGACCCTTTAGTATTTGCAAGACATTTTTCATATTGTTTGCACATACATAAAATATGGTCCTGATCCAGTTAAGATTTTTACACACATCATTGAGCATTAGCAGCTGTTCCACCATCAGAGATTTCTGCTTGTGGGATAGCTGCCCCTCAGAATAGGAGAAACAGTGGCAAAAAAAAATGCATGTGAGTATAGGGGCAGAAGGCTATGGGAAAGTCATCCAAACTTTGCCTTGTCTATCTTGGAGCTCTTTACTCACAAGCATCCTGTCTTCTCTTCCTAGACACATTCATTTCTGGTCTGAATTTATATCAGCTACTTTAAGATAATTATAATAATGTATGACTTATATTGCATTAGGTTTAAGTTGGCTTCCCAAAGGCAATTCAAGAGGCTGGTTATCACCTTTAAAGTCTTAAATGGCAAGGGGGCAGGTTGTTTCAAAGTTTGCCTCTTCAGTTACTTGGGCACTGCTCTTAATAATTTCTTTGGCTTGATACCTTGGTAATACCTTGGTGGCGCAGAGGGATGATTGCACGTAATTGTAGTAATTGCAAGACTTCTGCTAACAGCCAGCTGCCTGTAAT
>JAOYMU010000252.1:79908187-79918285 GCA_025802295.1 Psammodynastes pulverulentus | reverse complement strand
TACCCGCCCCGAGTCCCTTTGTGGAGATGGGGCGGGCTATAAATCTCAATTAAATTAAATTAAAATTAAATTAAATTAAATTTATTGTAGTTGCCAAGCAGGCTAGAGCTGAGCTAAGTTTTGTATTCCATTCTATTGTTTTGTATGTATATTAATACAACAATCCTTGAATTGTGTTGTATCCAACAGCTTATGTCAGAAATTGTTGCTTTGCATATATAACCCTTTTACACTTGCCATTTCCATTTTTTTGTCCCCAATATACTTACCCATGTATCTGTTTGGCAAATAGGAATGATACTTGATTAAATGGATGTTGATCACAAATATTTATTTTATGATACATAAGTGTTTGAAAATTTCTTTATTTCTTCCGGTCTCATGAGATATCATTGGAGCACACATGGAAAATTAAGATTTTTTATTTTTGCTCCCATTACCACTTCCTACTTACTAATTTCTTTCTCCACACATCCCAACCAACTGAAAATCCACCTTTTGCAGTTCAATACTTTAAAAAAATGAAAAGATTCAATTTTTTTAAGACCAATGTTGTCTGTATTGCAATCAAAATCTCAGCTCTCCAGTCCTTTTTGCTAAATTTGCCTGGCAGATTGTTCATTTCAGAAACTGACAGTTCCTTTTATGCTATGTAAATAGTATATCTCTCCTCAGATCTGAAGAATTTTCTTTCTTTTTATCCCCAGAAACATTGTTTAGAACAAAGTTGGTAGCTTTTTCATTTTTCTACCTTAGAAATGTACAAAGTTGTTTGAAGAAGCCAAGGAGATATACAAACCCATTGAAATTTTCAGCACACAAAAAGATTCCTGTGTTTCTCACAAGAAATCCTATGAATGAAAAACCCAAACTTCTACCCAACCTTTCAACAGAAATTATTGTGTACCTTTCTTTCTTTTGCCATTTTCATTTGCAAAGGAACACAATATTTTAGAGTAGCAGCAATAAAAGGGACCCAAAAAGCCATTCAGAGTCACTCAACAGTGAGTTGTGTTATATATAAATTTAATAAATAAATAAATGTTACAGCCAAAGCAGAAGGAAGTTCATCCATTTCATTTTATTTTCATATAAAAATAAACAATTTAAGAACAAAAGTAGAAAGTTTCCTGGATGTACAAACTAGGTAACAGCATGACATTTGTCATGTTTAACATTTTCTTGCTTGCTTTCATTGAAAGCATAATCTACATCCGTAAATTTCGCCTGTTACAAATTTTCCATTATTAAGGCTTGGATTCATTTGCTGTTGTTAAAAACATTTTATTTTTAAAGCTAGTAAGCAACAGCTTAAGAATTCAAAACAATCACCAGCAGAAATTTATCTTTTTTTCTGTTAATACTCTGCAAAAAATACATCTTTCATTAGTGGTAGTTGCCATTTTGATGTGGCAGGGGATACATTTCTTTCTGCTTTTGGATAAACAAAAGTGACTAGCCCAAAATAAAGTTTTTCCTTAGTATTCTGAACACCTAATTGCAGGATGTTATCGTTTCTATTGCCTCCTCTGGGAACAATTCCATCAATTTTTAGAGCCAAATGCAACTGAGAATATCTTTCACAGCAGTGTCCCTTGGCCAGAAATTTGGATAGTCCATTGGATCAATATGAGAATCTAGACTCATTAAACATCTTATGTGTGCAGATTTCAAGTCTCAGATTTCAATACTTTTGAGCTTGTGTCAAATTAATACTAATCAACTCTAAATATTGATACAAGGCTATAAGAATGAATTGATCAAGTCATGATGCATATCTAAATTCCAATTCAAAATTTTGTTTGTGTATACTCCAGTGCCCCATTTTAGATAAAATAGGACCCAGGAATACATAGAAACAAATTTTTGAATTGGCATTTAGATAGGCATAACTTGATCAATTCATTCCTATAACTATGGATCAATTTAACCCAAAAAATGAAACCCTTGAGGAGTTATATAGATCTTTATAGGCTCAATTGCTGGAGGTTCCTATGAAGTCCATTGGGATAAAGTAAACACACTACAATTTTCAGAAGCTTCTGTGACATGATAATACCTCCTTCCCTTTCCCCTATTAAGAGGATTATGGTTAGCCCCCCATGTCTAATGGACTTTTACTTTCTGAAGCTATGTGAGATACATTCACCCATATGGGAAAAGTGAATGGGTTCAGTTCAGAGTGTGAGCTTGAGACAGCAATTGCCCTGCCCATTTACTAACACATGCTCACACTCGTAGGCTTTCAGTGTAAAGTTCTCTCATTTTCATCACAATAAGGAGCAACTTCTAGCTTATTATTAAACTAGGCATAGGCTAGGGCAGTGACGGCGAACCTATGGCACGCGTGCCAAAGGTCCCACGCAGAGCCATCTCGGTGGGCACGCAAGCCATCACCCAGCGGCATATGCGCGCATGGCCTCCCTGCCGGTCAGCTGATTTTCAGCTGGTTTCTGGCTTCCAGAGGGCCTCTGGAGCCCAGGGGAGGCCGTTTTTGCCCTCCCAGAGGTTCCAGGGACTCTCCATGCAAGCGCGCTGTCGGCATGCCACAAGAAAAACGTTCACCATCACTGGGCTAGGGTGATTGTATAGGTACTATAATTGCAAAAATCAGTCAATTAACCAGTTAGACTGATTAAAAGCATATTAATCATTTTTTAAGTAACTGAGCAGCAGCAGATACACAGTGCACACTTTTTACACAATCAGATGAAAACTCCAGATGACACGTACAACTTTAAAAGTGGCATTCTTTCCAGTGGTGCTACCAGGGGACACTTGAGTAAAAAAAAATAATTCAGAACCCCATTCAGCAAATTAAGTCCCCAGAGCTGCAGAATTAGCTTGTGATATGCTAAAGTCGGTGAAGTAATATTTGATACCCTCAAGGGAGAATACACTTCGTAAGGTCATAATATTTGAAGGCTGAAAGGACTGAACCGCACCTCTGATATCTTCCCCAATTAAAGTGAAGCAATGTTTCTTTTAAGATAATATCTACTGCCAACTGTGCAATTGAGCATATTTTTTTTCACAGACAAATTTTGCTGGTTTAATGAAACTGATAGAATTACTAGATTTTTAAAAAACGGATGGCAATTCTGATAGCAAATAAATCCCTTCCTCGAGGACCACCCTGATGTTCACTCTTTAATGTTTCATACAATCGCAGAAGTCCTGATTGTCTTCCAGAAACTTTGATCTTCAAGAGATTTAACAGTGCTGCATTAATTATACTTACTCACATAAATATCGGAATAAGTAATCCTGAGCTTCTTATGAAAAGGAAGAATCTTCAGCCAACCCTCAGCAAAATTGTACAGAGGGTGTATAATTCTAGTCAGAAAAGCATGCTGCTGCTTTCTAACACTGTAAGGCTAGCCATGCAGTGTGTCACATTTTGGATTTCATTCTGCTTCTTCATATAGAGTCACATTTTAAAAATGTCATTATATTGCACATTCCTTCAGGTAAGAAAGGTCTCTTCTTAGACTTGTTTTGCGCTTTATAGATTGAGTGCAGTTTCCTCCCCATTCTCAGCTTCTTTGCACCCAAAAGCCATTTTCATTCAAAAACAACAACAACCCAACAGCTGTCATATTGACCAATTGAACCAGGGTAGCAAACCTGAGTGCACTTACTATGGAGTAAGGCACGTAGATGTAGTCTGAGTAAACCTGCCCAGAATTGAGCTTACAGGATGCGTAAGTTTCATCTGGTCACTTTCACATACGTTATCTTGTCATGGTCAGGCACAATGGAAGTGGATCCCATCTTGAAGTAGACAAGTTGACGACCTTGTCAGACAACAAATAATTTATTATTATTACTACTGCTACTATTGATTAGGAAGTATAAAGAAATTTTATTCTAAAAGCAACTCTGAAGTTATCCAACTACAGCCTCTTCTTTTGCAAGATATATATCAAGTCAGGATCATAAGTGTACATCAAGAGTTCTTAGTGGTTACTTCTAAGAAAGCAATAACCTTCCTAATGAAGACTAGCCATAAGCCATCTATAAGAGAAGTGTGAGACAGGTTTATCACAAATGCCTTTGGAATCAATAAAAATAAATAAATGATACGTTTTCATAGGTTTGCTCTATGAGAACTACACATTCCAGGATTCCTGACATACAAATACCACTAAAATCCTAATTATTTTGATCTAATCCAACAAAAGCATAATATTATTAACTAAGTAATTTTGTTGCCATATATACTGAAGAGCTCTTGGTTGAAATAATCCATTACACTGTAATAAGTGGAGGAGCATGGCATTTATGTTCTGATTATAGCAATACTGTCACCATTCCTGGTGCAACCCCAAAGTTGGTGATATATGACCAATCATGGGAGAACAATTTGCTATGTGCATAGCTATCCATCTAGCTATATACAGGGGAGAGATGGGAAATTAACAACTGTGTGTCCGTTCTTCTCACCTTATCTTTCAAGTATTGCCCCTCTAAAAAAATTTCGACAAAATGCTCTAATCAAAGAAGGTTCATCCAAAAATAATACTAAAATACAAAGTCTAATTTTCAGGTTTAAATGGGGATAACATGCTATCTAAACTGCAGTATATTATTTTCCATGACTTTTGATTCTGCATACATGTAATTTAATTATTGTTAAATTGGGTTAATTTTTTGTAAATTGTTTCATAGGGCAGAAACATATTTCAAAGTTATTATTAAACCACTCATAATATAATTCATATAGCCAGGACTGATAGCAGCAGACGTGACCTTTGTCAAGTTTCCAGAGTTCATCTGAGGTTGCCCTTTGAGTGAGGTGGCATTTGTTAGGATCTGTGAGTGCTGAGATATGAGAACAGAATGCTCTACTTGTCAAAGGAAGATCCTGCTTATATTGCATCCAGCTGGAAACAGTCATCCAGCACACACACACTAATCTCTTTGGAACTCATCAAGACTGATAAAGAAAAGGCGTTGGAATGTATTTTCCAGGATCACTATTGTAGCCGATGGACCTCGGCTTAGTCTTAACACAAAGGAGAGTGGCTTCCCTAAATCCCTTCTCTCAAGTCCTATCATCATCAAGAACTTGTCCTCTGGATACTCCCAAGACAGATTTTTAAAAATATATCTATACTAAAGCCATCTGCTGAATGATCTCCTGAGGTTTCTCTGAATTCTCCTGCATAATCATTTGGCTCGTGATCCTCCTCATTTGCAATTCCTATCCAAAAATGCCTCCATAAAGATATTTCTGAGCTATCTTTCTTGATTTTGAATCACAGGCAAATCCTTCTCCCCCCCCCCAATAATGTTTTACCTGCTTTGATATTTTTATACCTTCTATAGTTATGTGTGGAGCTAATCTTTTCTCTCTCTCTCTCTCTCTCTCTCTCTATTTCTCCATTTAAAATGTTTAAATTTTTCTGCTATATTTTTATTTCATTTTGGATATTAATTCTATTGCTCTTATTATTGTATATATTGTCCTGAAAGCCTCAGGCAGCCTGGATCAACATGGATTCTTCTAGAATGCTTTGAAAATATATTTCCCAGAATTGCAAGGCACTATAGCTATTGACCATCCTAGCTGAAATTCTGAGAATTGTAGGCCTAACTCAAGAACAAGAGTAGAGAAGGTCACCTCATAAATTTGAATTATTCTCTTAACGATTCATTTTGCAAACTAAAACGTGATGGAAAGCACAATTTGCCATTCATAGATACTAATTTGGACAATTCTATGTGCTTTAGTCACAAGGAATCCCTTTGTAGAATTTACATAGTTGGTGAACTGATTACTATTTACTTGATATACAAATGTCTTCAAGTAATATTAAAAGCAAGGTACAATAATCACAGAGATGATTGTGATATCATGAACAGATTAATTATTTTCTTATGTGGATGCCTGAATGTGCCAATCTCTTTTTTTCAAACATTCTCATTTTCCTAGTTTAGGATTAAAAAACTTTTTTAATTGGCAACCATTACCTGTCCAAGTTGTTTGATTGATGAAAACAAAAGCTTTGCATTGCAAATGACTCTCACATATATCTGTAGCCTCATTTACGTCAAAAACAGAAAGGAGACATCCTTTATGTTGGTAGGATGGCCAGCATCTGTAATTTTCATTGGTTATTGTAGCTTCAGGCACTCTTTTATAATCTAGGAAAAAAAGCAAAGAAAAACCACATTTAAAATGCATTTTTTCTGGCAAATTGAACTTCAACAGTGTCTTTAAAAATGTTTCCAACACTCTTTTCCATTTCCTTAATATACCGCCACTGTATGTGTTTTTAATCTTGCACCAGATATTTGCCAAAAAGAATATTTTGTTATATGCTCTTTGATAGAAAAACATTGTGAGCAAAGTTTGCCAAGAAACTCCCTGTGCCCCTAATTCTATCCCACTTCTTTTTCCTGTGAAAAGTAAGTCTTTGATTTCATTGAAGTCTTTGTGGACCAACTGAGTGAATATCATCCACATCAATGAGCAAAGACTTCAGCTGTTGTTATTCTTAAATCAGCCCCAACCTGGTGCCTCATATATTAAGATTGCAAATTCCAGAAGTCCCAATCAGTGATTAGGCTGACTAGGAATTCTGGGGAATGTAGTCCCACACATGCAAAGGGGAAGAATAGCATAGGACTTCATAAGCATTCCCAGCCATTGTTCGAAATCAGGAGAACATAGCTTGGTTTTGCCTATTTTGTAACAAACAAGCAAAGTCTTAATGAAGCCAACTTTTCTTTGTCAGTTTAGTTCAAAAGGGCAGTGACCTGATGAGCTCCATAGAGAAAGACATGGGGAAAAAATAGTATACTTGGTTCTTGCCCAGGCACATCTTGTCTGCACAGACTCTGGATTGGCTTTGATTCAGTCTCCCTTCCATTTATGCCTCTCTTTCCTACACATGTTTTGCTCACAACTCAGTGCTGTTTTCCAGCTGTCGGAGGATTCCTCTAATGAATGCATCAGGCATGTATAAATAGCTTTATTTAGCCACAGGACTCCCAAAATCCATCCCAAGAATTTGTTAAACATGTACATAATTACTTCTAATTGTACTTATTTAAGACAGTATAGATTTCCTATTTTATAGCCCGCACTTGTGTGAATCATTTCATTTCAGTTTAAGAATATTTTGCCTACAACTATAAAACTTAAGTTTGTTGATACTTTGGAGAAAGTTTGATAACAGCCTTAATTGGAATCGAACAGTCATAGAGCTTATTTTAGTCTGCACTTATATACTTACCTGAAAGTAACATCCATCTAGGACAGTTGTACTTACTACTAAGAAATGTGATTACAACTGCCCACATCTAACAGATAATATATTGATTCATATGAAATATTCATTATTTAATATGCATTATGAATACCACCTGTTTAGAAAATGTGTGAAATATATGTGAAACCCTAACCCTAAACATACATTTCACAGAGACCTAAATATTTTTCCCTCTAACTATAAGGCAGTATAATGCAATAGCATTTTTAGCAAGTCAGTATAGACTCAGGGACAGGACAATGATAGCCATGTAAATTTGTCATAAAAATTAAATGAGATTTAGGATGTTATCTTGGCAAGATAAGACAATGATCGTAGCCAGTATGATACAGAGGGAACTGTAAATTTTGATAAGAAAAATCAAATACATAATATAAAATGAAAGGAGGCATACTAGATAGTGGCATGCTAGATAGCGGCATACTAGATAGCAGCACACATGAAAAATTCTTCTGTAAATAAATAGACTTGTGTGATAAATAGACATGAACCAGATATTACAGTTCAAAACAATCACAAAACAGTGGAACAACATTTCAGCCATCCAGAACACTTCATCACTAAGCTCAAGGTAGCACTGGTGCTACAGCAAAATTTATATTAAAAAATCCCAATCCATTTCAAAAAGTATGAACTGGGAGAATGAGTTTGTATTTATTACATTTGTTTAATTGATCTCATTGTGGGGTTTTTCATCCCTTCCCCCTGCAATATCAAACCCACTCTATACATCTAATTATAAAGGTGGTTAGTCTTGAATATGCTACTATATTCTGTTTCTGCTTAAATGCAATAATGAACAGTATTAACAGAGATGTTAAGATTTTTTAAAAGTAATAATTCCTCTGTAGTTTTATTGGTCAAAATCTAGAGCATTGTGTTGGCATTGCATTTTAGAAAGAGCAATGACATGGCTAGCCTTTTCAACACCGAGTGCCCAAAGTGCACGCGCATGCCCAAAATGCAATGCAACCTATCCCCTGCGCATGTGCCCCACCTCCCCCCACATGCACCCTACTCCCCATGCATGCACTGCAGAGACCCAAAGACCAGCTGGCCAGCAGGAGGCATGCGTGCATGCACGGCAGAGCTGAGCTGGGGTGACGGCTTGTGTGCCCACGGAGAGGGCTCTGTGTGCTATCTCTGGCACACATGCCATAGGTTCACCATCACAGAACTAGAGCATATCCAGAGTGAAGCAACCAATAAGGGACTTAGAGGGAATAACTGAAAAAGAAAGTATGTTACTTATATGTTTCAACTGGAGAAGAAAGAATTGTATGAATACAGGATCAGAAAGATATGGAAGATGGGGCAGAACTGTTCAGATTTGTTCAGTTATTCCAGAAATACAATGAGAAGCAGTTAGTTTAAATTAGAAGGAACCAGATTTTGATTTTGGTTGAACCTGTGGAAAAATCTCCCTAAACTTGTTCAGTTGTGGAACAGACTTGTCTCAGGAAATGTAGCATTCTCTGCTGGATGTGTCTATTGCAGAGGCTGGATGGTCATCTTCACAGAATGCTGAAGTAGCAGATTCCTGCACTGAATAGAAACTTGGACTAAGATCCCTCCCAAACTTTTGTGATTTGACATTTAGAAATTATAATTTTTTGGATTTCTGCTATTTTGCAAAATGTGAAGTCCATACTTAACATCTGTTTTGATTGGCAAGAGCTCAGCCTGGACCCTGCTAGATTAATGTGAAATCTCCACAAAGTGAATTCAGTGGCCTAGATAAAACTTGTAGTATTGCCTAACGTGCTCTGCTCATGTGAAAAGAGTCACACACAAATAATCTTTCTGTTCTTGGCAGCTTGCATGGGTATGGAATACCACCCCACTGTCAGATGCCTAGAGTCCAGAAGCCACAAGTCTCCAAAGGTCTTTGAGCTCTGGACTAGCATAAATACTTTGTCATAACATATTTAGTAAATAGTAACACAAGCCCACAAAAATATATACAACCTTTTAGAAAGACAACTCTAACCGGGCCTTGAGATAGAAAGTTATTGAATATGAGAACTTGTAAAGTTGAATCAGAGAGAAATAAATGCTTGGGGAAAACCCTAGACCTCTAACTAGACCAACTGTTTCCATTAGCTTTTTGGCAAATTTTCAGCAGCGGCATAGATTTTGGATTCACTCCCATTGTAACAATTGTTCCCTTTTCTTCTACAGCCTATGTAGCAGCCCATGGGGAGAGGGCAGCAGCATGCAGAAATCATTCTCTATGAGGAATTCAGTGCCCTGCACCAAGTGAAATAAATGTCAGCTGACTTTCTGAACAAAAGGAATGTCATCAGGAGCCACAAGACCAAGCAAGCATTGCTAATATGCAAAGTGGAAGGACCTCAGGGAAATATGCCATTCTCGCAACCTTGAATGTGTTGAGTCCTTTTTGTACAATCACTCCAGTTAAGGAATGGAGGTTTTCCCATGCATTAAGTGAAGATCCTTTTATTGCTAATTTAATTATTATCATTTTATTACATATTTTATCTTAGTTATCTTAATAATTATGCTAATTATTATGCTCCCTATGTTGGTTTTATATTGATTTATTTTACACCGCTGATGAGATGAGATATGACAGCTTTTCAGATTTCAGATTAGAAGATATGCTAGGAATTAAATATCAGAACTTTTATACATAAAGTATGAGTTCTACTAACAAATATCATTTCTACTGTGATCTTTCATGAAGAAAAAAAGGAAGAAAAGGATGAAGAGGAAGAAGAAAAAGAAAGAAGGGTTATAATATTAATGCAGAATTGTCAGTTCTACATAGGAATATTGACTTCAGCAAAGTTGAAAT
>JAOYMU010000252.1:79862641-79884422 GCA_025802295.1 Psammodynastes pulverulentus | reverse complement strand
AGAGAGAGAGAGAGAGAGAGAGAGAGTGAGTGAGAGAGACAGCAAACTCCCTCACTGATAGCATTAACAAATAAAATCGCACAAGGGCTTTGCGCTAAGATTTGGAAATCAGAGCACATATTTCTATAGGATGTCATCCTAAGCATGGGCTAATGAACCAGAAATGACTCTTTAAGGGTATCTTTTGGCAAGCACATTTCCTGCTGCTTTTTAATGCAGCAAATGATAAGATTCATTTCTTTAAAGTCTTAAATGCCTTCGGTTATGCATTCAAAGATCAAAATAATGCAAATGTTCTCAGTAGCAACTCCGTGATAATGAAGTTTCCTAAATGAATTAATGCATAAGTCCCATCCTTCCCTCTTTTTGGATCAGTCCCCCTGTAAAATTTCGGAGATGGTACTTTCTGTGCTTTCTCAATATTCTTTTTACTGAGCCCTAATCAGTTCTAAGAGAGGCCTGCCATTCTTTTCATCGTCTCTGTGCCACTTAAAAGCATGGGCACTGAGCAAAATAATCCTCAGCGCCTGGTGGTGTATAATTTATATGCGGACGGAAGATTCCTCCCTGCTGAATTCAAGTCTCTGCTTATCCAAAATAGATAATGTTGGTAAGGTACTCTCAGTAAGGAAACTAGTAGTGGGTTCACAACACAAGTGTGCCCTCCCAATACCACGTCTTCCCTTTGGTCCTGCGACGTTGTCCTTAATTCACCCCCAATCCACGAAGGAACAGCTCTTAGGTCACCATTAGCTGCACTGATATAAAAATAATTTCTCAGCCAACAAAATATACGTAAAGCATATATATAAAATTAAGGGGTGGTGCGGTGGCCTAGAAGTGGAGCTCTCATCTCACAATTAGGAGACTGTGAGTTCAATCCTAGGTGGAGGCTAATATTTGGAATAGACTCTCCTGCTTGAGCAGGGGGTTGGATAGATGACCTCCAAGGTCCCTTCCAACTCTGTTATTCTGTGTCCTAAGTCCTAAATATATGCTTTACGCCAAGGGTCCCCAGCCCACAGGTCACAGCCCATTACTGGGCCTTGAGCCGTTCGGAAGTGGGCTGCAGAAGTGGAGAGCGAGCATGTGTGCATGCATCCCCACTTGCGTGAGCAGCCGACAAGGGCATGCATGCACACTCCATTTGCACTAGTGGCAGGTGCCTATGCCTACTGCTTGTGTGAGATCATCCTCTCTTCCCCCACCTCCAATCGGTGAAGCTGGAAAGGTTGGGGAACTTTGCTTTAAACCCATTAATGGGTGTATGTGTGTGTGTGTGAAATGCAGAGATGTTTGGAAAGTCTTGGGTACTCTGGGTGACTGTCCTCCCTTCTGATCTCACCCCAACCTTCAGTGCAGCTATTACTCTGTTGTTCTCAGCACTTGGTTTCCTGATATACTTTCATGCTCCTCTCACCTCTGTTTTGAGATCAGTGTTTCTCAGTCATTAAAATAATACTTCTTTTAATGCCGGGGGCTTAACGTTTCTAAACAGTGGTGGGATTCAATTTTTTTTACTATCGGTTCTGTGGGAGTAGCTTGGTGGGCGTGGCATGGCTTGATGGGAGTGGCAGGGAAAGGATACTGTAAAATCTCCATTCCCTCCCCATTCCTCCATTCCTTCCTCACCGGTTCTCTGAACTACTCAAAATTTCCGCTACTGGTTCTCCAGAACTGGTCAGAACCTGCTGAAGACCACCTCTGGTTAGTGTAGAATTCAGAGTTAGATCTCCTTATCTCTCCTCACCGAACTATACCTTCTTTTGTTCTCAAGTGAAATGTGGACTACTAAATCAATTTAAGTCTGTTTTTTAGATAGACATGCTCTCTACATCTTAAGACCTTTCCTCACATAAAACCGTCTTCCATTATAAATGTCAGTAGCTTGGAAACAGTACCAAAATCAGGAGCAATTGATTCCATAACAGGCCTTTCCGGGGAGTATTCCTAAGGAAAATAGATGAGATTGCAAATCATCAGCTCCTATTAAAGAAGCAGCAACTGAGAACAGAGCCTTTAGGAGTGATTTATATGATACATATGTCAGAATAGACAAATTAGCCTGGATTATTTCTCATGAAGGATAGTTCTCAAAATGAGCAAGGATGGGGTTTTTTTCAGCCAACATCATTCTGTACCTTTTATCTTGTGTAAAAAGATCCCATCCTTATCACACCTTACACAAGTCAATCCCCCCCAATACACACACACACACACACACACTCCACAGTTTCTAGCATCTAGAGTGCAGTGCTACAGCCACTTCAGAGAAGAGACACACAGCTCATCTAATAATGACAAGGATAGTTAAGGCTCATTTACAGTTGTATCAGCTCTGGCTTCTAGCAGCAGCAGCATTTCTGCTAACAGATCTTTTCTTCACTCTTAAAAGCTCAGGATAACATCTGGGCCTTTGGGAAACATTCTTGCAATAAAGAAGCACTTTATGTAATTTATCTTTCTTCACCAAGCCGCATCTGTCTGCTCTTTTGGCTGGCTCCTGTCTCCCACCCCCACCTCAAATCCCATGGGTTGCACAAGAAAAGGAACATATGGCCACCTCCAATGAATCACCAGAAGGTGGCACTGCTTTGACCTCTCTAACTTCCATCAAACACCACTTTGGATCTATGCATCCCTTTAAATAATTTGTATGCATCAAGACAACTCAATTGTTAATTAAAGAGCTATCATTAATCAACATAAAACAACAAAAAGGTGTGCATGCATTGTTTAGTGAGCATATAACTTATTTAAAAATATTAATATTCAGTTATTGTTGAGTGACACAATGTCAAACCACTTTTGAAAAACCTTACCAAGAAGGTTTTTATCTGTCTTCAAGTAGACCACGTATTAATTTACTTCCACTGAATATCTGAGAAGAAAACTACTACAGTTACTACAAATCCAAAAGGAAAATCAGATGGAGAGGGAATGATAGAACATGTGGCTACTCAGTAAAATTCATGAATAAGTACGGACTTGAAGTGAGACCAATAATAATGAATTTGCAATTAATCTTTAACTAATATTATCCTTCCTGTCTTTAACTGCTTTAAGATAGAACCATTGTTTTATACCCGCTGCAAGATAATATCATGGAAGCATTAAACATTCCCTAGAAGCAAGTTACTCCTTAATGCATTTCCTATCAAGAAAGAAAGAAAAATTGCCAGAAAGATTTCCATACGGAGAAGTTTTCATGTGATGAATAGGGTACAATAGAAACAAAACTGTTTCTTAGTAATTGTTTCCTTATAATTGGCTTCCCCCAAAAATGAAAAGAATTATTTAAGACAAGTTGTTTATGCCTGTCTGAGCATTTGTGCCGCCCAACAAGGCTTATAATTATATTTGATTACAGTAAATCAAACATCACCATTATCTCTTTACAATTGCATCCATTGTTTGAAATTAACAGTTATGCTACTGCAGTTCCGAAGGAAAGATTTTTTTCTACCTTCAGACTGCAATGTATAGCAGTTGAGGGTGTGTTGACACTTAAACTACAACTATGCTTATTTATCTCCCAACAAAAATGCAAGATCTGGAATCTCTCCCTATTTTCTTCTCCTTCACCTACCTACTTCCACTTCCTCAAAAAAAAGTAAGCACCTTGCATAGAAACAGAAAAAAGAGGCCATTATGGTAGCTACCAGGCTTGATAGAGAGCAACTGCACAGCAATTAGCAGAATTAAATAAAAGTTCAGAAATAAATCAGACTTTGATACCTCTCTTTTGCAAAGGTCCCTCATTGCTAAATTGACCTTGCTTCTTCCATTTCCCTTCATTCCAAACATAGCCACAAACTATGACTATCAAAATGTCTCCCACTAAAATGCCCACTTGCTAAGAGAATAGGGAAGAGGTGGAACAAACAAACACTTTATTGTGCTATATTTTGCATGGGGCGTGCTGCCTTCTGGCAATTACCTGGCCCAGTCTCCACACAGTTCTCTTGGCAACATTTTAGGAAGTGGTTTGTCCTTGCCTTCCTCCTAGAACTAAGAGAAAGTGATAGGTATAAAGCCACCCACTTGGCTTCATACCTAAGTCAAGATTAGAACTCACAGACTCCTAATTTCTAACACGTGCCTTAACCACTACGCCAAACTGTCCTCTTGTGTTATACAGAGCAAACTTATCCAAACTATTACTAGTGACAGCATCATAAAAGAAAGGCAGGGCTTTTTGTTGTTCTTGTTAAATAGAAGGTTTTGATTTTTCAGCATCTTCTGAGTCTTGTGGGTAATACTTTTCTTCTGATATGCCCAGTGAATAATTTGCCATATCCAAGATGAATGGGTTAATAAATAATACACACAAAGTCTATGAGATCCTTAGGAGTGCTCAATTTTAATTCTCTCTACCTACATAGAGATTAATCTATTCTATTCAATTTGTTTTGATGATTTAGATATTCATTCATTCTTATTTCCCCTTACTAAATAGTATTTTAAAAATTCAGAAAAAATATACTTTATTATTTGAATATCACCTTTGGAACAACAACAGACACAATAGCAGCTGCCAGGCTCCTAACCATATTTAGACTTATTTAATGCAACTTTTCTGGCTGAAAATTTTGTGCCAATTTTTTTAAATTTTTGCCTGCCTCTCTTATGGTGCCATTACTATTTCTAATGGGCACTTAAAACACTTTTCCTACTTAATGCTGTTTTGAGAGGAAGCATTGATTTTCTACCATAGACATGATTAAGGTATTACCTGGATTTTGAAAATCAAAAGTACTGCCTTAATTAATCATGACCTACTTTATTAAACAAAAGCATTTCATCAACATGTACTACATGCAGAATGTTTTGAAAGAATGCATTTAAAAATACAAACACAATCTAAGGGTGACGGGGATGACTGGCAGGATAAGAACTGGGAAGGGCTAAAACAGTAGAAGAATAAGTCTGTTATCTTACAGACACACTTCAAGCTGTCATCTGGAAGAGATTTACAAGGAAAATGTCCCTTGCAGGGTCACATGTAAGTCTAAGGTAAGACCCCCTTCCACTTAAAGCAAGACTTGTGACCACACTCAATTTGAAAAGGCCCAGAAAGGCATAACCTCTAAGGGTGACCAGTCAGCAAGGAACAGTTTGAATATTAGAGTGTTTAGAATAAAATAATATTTTATGACTTTAGAAGCAGTCTCTGCCTCTTGAAACAAAGCATTCTTTCTAGGATTGTACTACTCAGGTCTTTCATGCATGCAAAGGTGAAATTATAAGAAGGCTCCAGATGCTCAAGCAATCCCTTATAAAAAAAACACACACACACAAGGTTAGAGACTTGTTCAATAGTTTGTATTTATTTCCTTAAATACTGCCCTTCTGAAAAAAAAATGTAGATACCGGATTAGAGAAAGTTGCACTGTCGCTATGATTTCATGATAATATGCATAGTACACACTTCCAGAGATCTCTAACCCTCATTTCCTTGCTTATATGATAATATGTTAAGGGAGACTCCAGGTTTAAATGATGAGCATAACAAACTTAGAATAATAAGCTTAGTCAGTCTGCTCTTCTTAATAGTATCAGATTGACAAGAATACAGTGCTATTCCAAGCAGGTGCCCTCCTCATATGATGTCTACAGCTACATATACACACACACACACAAATATAGATAGGGATATGTGTATACATATGTACACACACACGCATACATACCATACACACACACATTTAGATATTTAGAGAGATATTTAATTTTAGGGGTCCTTGGTGCTCTCTGGCTTTGTTGTTTTCTTACAGACATTTCATTACCCAAACTAGGTAGTGCACTGATGATGTTGCCTAATTTGAGTAATGAAATGTCTGCAAGAAAACCAAATTCAGAGTACACCAAAGACCCTTCATTTCAACCCTGAGCTATAAATATTCTCCTTTATCAGTATTTAATTTTGTTTTTGTTATTTATCTGTTTTTAGTCTCCCAGAGTTATTCCATATAATATTGGTAGTCATACAAATATAATAAATGTGTGGCAGCCATTCCTGTGGAGATCATAAGAAACTACACTAAATTCAATTATGACAAACCAGGTAGATACAAAATGGGATCATCAGGCTGAAATCCCTTATGTGGGTTGTTTGCCACATTTCTTGGGAAAGCTGTTTGTCTACAAATAAGTTGCGATGGCATGGCAATAAGTTGCCATGTCAAACCAGCCTTCCATCTGCTTACGGTTTCAATCATGCAACGCTGCAGGAAACTATATTCAGAAGCAGAAGATTTATTCTTATTTACCCCCTTTTAATGGGGTTGTCATCCTAAATAAATTTTGTCAGAAATAAGCGTAGGTATGTGCAATAAGAGTTGCCCTCTAGCAATTGGATCTAAGATTACAACTTTAGTCTACAATCCTAAATACATTTATAAAAGATTAATATAACTTTTTTTGTAGTAAACCTAACTAAGGTGGCAGTATATATTGGTAGAAATCCCATTTATACTTCTGCACTAAACTGTTTATCTGTACTTGTCAAAAAAGTAAAACATTTAGCAGTCCTGATGCAATTAAATGTTGCTCACATCCGGACTATTTTTCTCTACCATTCCCCCCAAGAGACAACTGCTAAAACTTGACAATTTCCTTATCTATATCTAAACTACAAATACTCAAGCACTATTTTCTAAATAGAAGAACCTGGATTTTTTTTCAGTGTTTTAGAGAATTTGTCTTAGTTCTTCCCATTAGAGAAGAAACTCCACACAAAAAAATTAAAATAACTTTCCCAAACATCCTGCCATGGATTAAGGAATGACAGAAGGCACCTATGGAAGATCAAACTTTCATTCACCTTTTCTCAATCCAGTAACCTTCAAATATATTGCACTACAATTCCCATCATTTTCAGTTATCCTGTGTTGGATAGAGATTATGCAGATTTCCTTCAACTAGAAGAGCATCAGTTTGGGATGCTCTTCTAGTTGATCTATATGGAATAAGTAACCTTTGCTTTATCTGTGCTGACTCACTCACTCTGATCCAAAATTAAACCTCAGACTTTGTCCCAAGCCATCTACCAGATATAATTTTATACCCAAGGATAGATTGACCATACTAATTAAAAATAACATTCTCCAACATTGTCAAGAATTCCAAGTGCTGATATACAGTATATGATCTCAGAAATTCTAGCAACAATCCTACAACATAAATCCATGATGTTACTTTGTCCATCATTCTGCGCAACCAGAACATTTTAAAAAACCTCCTGAACAGTTTGGTAACCCAGTGACCATTTCAGACCTCTCCACAATTCCTTCCCACTGCATCTTGTATCCAAGATTATTTTCTGTCCATTGCAATGCATCTACTAAAACCAAAGGTCAAGTAAATTTGAGTGTATAAGAAAATCTAAAAAGTAGACATGGCTTTTAAGGTAAATCAATTGACTCTGTGATCTTCATTCAGAAATACTGATTCATCTGATATTAGTATAACTAGCCATAGTTTGGGTGGGCCTCCCTCATTGTTCAAGAGCCCAGAGCTCTAGCTGCAGCTTCCAAGTTGCTTTCTGATAAACTCTATTGCAGTAATCAAACCTGGAAATTCCAAAAGCATGAAACAGTACAGCAAGAAATGGGAAGAGCCTTCTAATAATGCAAAGATGGGAAGAGAATATCATCAGATTGTCACTTATGAGGTCCACATACTTTTTATTCAACAAGAAGAGATGTGGCTTGAATTTTTAGAGTTCATCCAGAACTAATCTTCCTCCTCAAAAAAAATGGAGTTACAAATTGTGTGCTAAATTGTCCTGCACAAGTCTGATTTCTGGCTGAGGGTTAGATACCACTCCAGAATAAGGCACTATTCGTGAATAAATAGACTAATTCACTAATGCTTTGGAGGCCCTTGGCAACCTGTCACTCACTGTAGATGGATGTGCTGCTGAACTGGAGAGAAGAGCGGGAGAATGGGTGGTCTCCGGTGTATTCCAGCACTCAAGGAAGCAGCAACAGGAAAATAAGCTTCTGTTCTTGAAAGCTCTCTACACTTTCTCTGGACACTAAGAGCTTTGCTTTAGGAAATTCACCTAAACAGGCTGGGTTTATTTAGAAAGCCTGTCCCTCCCCACCCCTGTCAAAATTAAATCAGAAACCAGAAGAGTCTGAGGTGGGGGTTTCAAAGGATGGAGTTTCAGGCATTCCCAGAAATTTATATAAAGAGATCAGTGAAGTGGCACATATTGCTAGTGCCTGGAAGTAGAAGTTCATTTTGCCATTATTACCCTCAAGATGCAAAAGAAGGAAACAAAGTTCAGAATTTAGCAGAAAGCCAAATTTCTCACCATGGCATTGGTTTCACATACTGTATGCAATTTGTTACAGAAGAAACGACCACATCTACGGTCTTAGATATTTGAAAGTAGAGCGAAAACTTTTAGTAAACTCGGATAAATCTCTCTAGTGTGCTAAGTCATATTTATACCAGTATTTTTCCCCAATCTTCAAAAGAAATTTTCTTAGGGCAGCTTTATAGAAGTTAACCATTTAAAAACAAACACCTAAAAACAACAACCCACAAACAAATATTAGAAAAGTGAAAATTCAATTTTACAGGAAATGAAATGAATAAAAAGCCTTTGGCAAAAGATTAGACGCAACACATTTTTTTAAAATTCTCTGATCACTATTGAGTAGACTGGGACTTATTTGGTTCTTTGACTCACCTAGGATGGCAGGGATATCTAGTGGAGAACCTTGTGCAATTACAAGTAGTCCTCAACTTATAACAGTTCATTTAGTGACTGTTCAAAGTTACATCAGCACTGGAAAAAATGACTTATAACATTTTTTTCTGTTACAACCTTTGAAGCATCCCAATGCTCATGTGATCAAACTTCAGATGCTTGGCAACTGATTCATACTTATGACCATTGTTGCTGTGTCCCAAGGTCATGTGATCACCTTTTGCAAAGTCAATGGAAAAGCTAGATTCCCTTAACAACCAGGTTACTAACTTATCAACTGCAGTGATTCACTCAACAACTGAGGCAGGAAAGGTCATAGGGCAAAACTCACTTAACAAATGTCTCACTTAATCATATAAATGTTGGGCTCAAATGTGGTTGTAAGTTGAGGATTACCTGTATTTATGCACAGGTAAGGTACCATGATCCATAGTGGTGCAGAATGCAGTATAGCAGGCTAACTCACTGCTCATTCCAGGAGTTTGATCCTGACCTGCTCAAGGTTGACTCAGCCTTCCATCCTTCCAAGGTGGATAAAATGAGGGCCCAGATTGTTAGGGGCAATACGCTGACATTAGTAACTGCTCAGAGAGCACCGTAAAGCATTGTGCAAATGTATATAAGGCTAAGTGCTATAAGTATTGCTATCCCCAACAGAACCTCTTGGTCAGGAAAGCCTTCTCTTGCTGAGGAGAAAGTAGTGAAGAGCACTGTTGGTTATCTGTTGCTGTCTTTGTCTCCTTTTAGGGATTTCTGAGAATCATCTGGCGGGTTCACTGTTAAAAATGTCAGTGATGTTGGTCTAGAGGAGGGGTATCTAACCTTGACAACTTTAATACTTGTGGACTTCAACTCCCAGAATTCCCCAGCCAGCAGGGCTAACAGGGGGATTCAGGGAGTTGAAGTTCACAAGTCTTAAAGTTGCCAAAGTTGGACACCCCTACTCTGGAGGGTTATTAGATGGATCCTTTCTTACATTCTATGAAAATTGCTGAGCAATATAACATCCAACTTAAAGCTGAAATAGTAATAGAATATTCAGCCACATTCTAAAATACTTTTTTCCCCCTGAAGAAAGAACAGATCCAGTATTTTAGCAGATTTAGTGAGATTCCTTTGATTAGGACTTTCAATTCATTTCAAACTGATTTCAAAATTAGAAGTTGTAATACAAATTTAAATAATACACAGGAATCTAGAACTTTTGAAAGGCTACAGCTTCCTATCATGAAGCAGAATGAAACCAGACCTAACTATCTGGACTAAAAATGGAGTTCATGACAACTTCAAAGAAAACCGTAAGCCCACTTCAGACAATGAAGTAGATTGACTACAGATTCACGAAACTGAAAGCCACAGTGTTGCCTTACTCTACACATCCTCTCAAAACTATTTCAAAGTTCTCAGGAAAAAAAATTCTAAGTGTGGGACAGGAAGCATAATTAGCTAAATCTCTCAGCTTCAATTTTCTTCACATTTTTTAACAACCAGTAGTCCTAACTTGCATTTTATAGATCCACATTACAATTTCCTCCAAGATTTGCAGAATTAAGCCAACTGGGAGCAGTAACATTCCTTTTTGTGATTTTTCCATCCGTCTTTCCTCCTGTGGATAGGATATCCCAGTCAAGAAAGTCATGCTTTGCTTTGGCTTTCTCACAAGCACAATCAAATTTCATAGGCAAATATGGTTCATATTATTTAAATAAATTATTCCATAATTGATGGGACATATTTGCGTGTGGAGAGCACACAATTAACAAAGTTACAATTTCAGTGGAAAGAGAGGTAGATGTTGAAAGGAAGCCACTGTGTAGATGGCACTCAAAAAAAGAAAGAGGGAGAATCAGGATTGGAAAGACAAGCTACAAGAAGTACTTAAAAGAACTTCTCATCCACCTTTTCTTAATTTCATGGACCAAAGACAAAACAAAAGTGAGGGGGGGTTACAGAAAACCCACAACTTTTCCAAAGAGCAGTTCTTCAGGAAGTATCCATGTACAGTGATTATTGAAGAGCACCATCAAATTATTTTCTCCAAGAAGCAGCAGAAGCACATAAAATCAGTTCTCAGAGGAGCCCTAAAGAAATGGTTACCACTTGGGATGAAATAGGATGGAGTCCAGATGAGAGAAAGAGAGGGAAAAGACTCATCAAGTTCTCCTCTAGGCTAGGCGCTTTTATTGAGAATGAGAAAAACCCACTGAATCTAGGGGAGCCTATGTCCATGTGGACAGAACTGACTCATTTCCTATTGGGTATGCTTTTTCTGAAAATTTGGACCAGGTAAGAAAACGATTCTGATGACCAAGATAGAACCGAATGGAGCATTGGTTTAAAATAAGGATTTGGAACAGAAAAAAAAATAGGATTACTCCCAGGCGTAAGTCTAACCGTGTCAAAGAAGAAAGTGGGAAGAGGAAATGAAAAGGGGGAGGCTTTTTTCCTCCAGTGTATGACATTCTGGACAATGCCAGAGGCGGGAGACTTTTCAAGTCAATTTGAATCTGAAAGACTATCCTTGTTTTAAAAACATAAAACTCAGTTTGAAGGAGGAGGAAAAAGGAAAAAAAAGAAGTTTGGGCTGTCAAACTCCATTGATTGACTTATCTGTACTTTGGACAAGAGTGATTTGCCCCCAACAACAAATAAGCACCTAGAGTAAAAAAAAAAAAAAAAAAGTGCTAACAGAAACTTCGGCCTCCAGTTGCTCTCCTTGCTGTTTATGAAGAATGAGGAAAGTTGCTGCTCTCTCTAGCCACCTCTGCCCGTTCTGACATCTGCCTTGCTTTTTCATCCATCATTTCTAGGATGATTTCCAAATCCGCTGAAACTGAAAGCACTCAAAATTCAATTAATTTCATACATTGGTCCTCAAGCATTTATGAAATTGACGAATGAACTTCTCCTCAAATTAGTACGATGTACATTCAATAGGGAAACCCAAGTTAAATGGCCCTTGGTTTGGGGAAAAAATAACTTTATTCAAGGTGTTTTTTTTTTAGCAATGCTGATTTCTAATGAAACAAGGTCAAGTTCCAGTCCAGAACTCAGAATTGCAGGTGTTCCTGTGCCTTATTAAAACCTTAGAGAAAACATGCAGCAAAGTTGTGAAGCACCACATTTTCATCTCATTTTTAAGATTCATAATGATTTGGGAGAATATTAAATTCCAAGAGTTGCTGAAAGTAAATTAGCTCCCTGTTTTGCCTATCTCCATCATTTCAGAATGCAGACAGGAGGAAACAGCTGGATGAGTATTCCACATTTCATTTGCTGTAAAATTTGCACATTGACATAAATGTGTCCCAAGCACTTCCCTGTCTGAACTCACAGAGTGGCCTGCCAGATTTAGAATAGCTAAGTCCAAATTCCATACCTAATTCATGTACAACTAACTGATCTAACACACACACACACACACACACACACACACACACTTGGAAGAGTTTGCAAGTGACAACATATTTTGTCTAATTACTCAGACTATGAGTTTTACCAGCTTTCTCACCATTGAATCAATACTTCCAGTTTAGAGGAAGCATTTCACACCTTATTCCCAAACACCCCGACTGTCATAACACCATTCAACTATGCATGTCTAAAAATAAAGACTCCCCTTAAGCAGAATTCGACTCTTGATGACTATATGGCCAGGTTCGTGTAATTTTCTCACCAGCTCCGGAGAAAACTCAGCAGGATTTACTTGCCAGGAGTGTGCCTAAGATTTCCAGCTTCATTTACAGAGATGTCATTGCGCATTACAATTGGGAATCTAAATGGAAATAAATTCCATGGGAATCTATATATGCTTTAAAGTTCTAAGTACTTGGAATTGTGGCTTAAGATGATGAGGTTGGCACAACAGTATTCATTCTTCCGCAAACTCGTTTCTCAGGCATCTGACCTCTGACAGGAGCATCGGTAGCCAAAACAACCTTCTTAAGTTCTAAATCTTGTTCCGGATTTAGCCTTGATTTCAATTGCTTGAAACACGATCCTACGTTACCTTCCAAGCCGGTTCAGTTCACTTGATAGCAACTTCCCAAGAGGTTGCAACATCTCTCCTCCCCCCCCCCCTATTAAATAAGAACTCGCACGTGGCCAGCCGTAAAGCCTTAACACGTCCTGGTAATTTTGATACACCGGGGAGACGAACGCCCTGTTGCCTCTTCCACGAGCCCATCAGGTGGAAGCGAACAGAACTGAAATACGTTTGCGATCTCTACAAATAATCACTCCGTCTGCTGATAACAAAACAGCCCTCGCCTTCCTCCCCCACTCCTCACCCTTCCAATTCTTCTTCCAAATGTATTACAAAGTATTCTCTGTATGCATGAACTAATAATATTCCGCTTAAGGAAAACGCAACCCATTCCGAGTTTGAATCCTAAACCCCCCGTCCGCCCATCTTTCACCGCCCGGGCCGCGCAAGTCTACACAAATCTGAAGCCCCTAAAACCAGGGGTTCCCTCCTCACCTGGAGGATGTTGGGGTGCCGCAAGCGCTGCAAAAGGACCATCTCCTTGATAATCTTATAGGAGGCCAGCCTATAACAGTCTTCCAGAGACCCATAGAGCTTGACGCAATTGTCGATGTCGTGCCCCCCAAAATCGACGGACTTCAAGGCCACCGCCAGGCTCTTGTTGAGCACCGCTTTGTAGACCGCTTTGGTGTAGCCGGAGCCCAGATAATGGACCTGGGTCACGTTGCTAATGTCCCGGCATCCCAACCGGAGCGGCCCGAGAGAGAGTTCTAGCTTGGATTCGGGGACCCAGGGCGCCCCGGAGGCGACGAGACCGGCCGAACTGAGCTGGAGCCCCCGCGGGCTGCGATCAGTGGGCGAGGCGGGGAGCCGCGGCGGCGCGAGATCCATGAGCCGCCTCTCCAGAGGTCGCCCCGCCGGCCGTGATTTAGCAGCGGCTCCCGCCGTTCCGGCTTCTCCAGGCTGCTGTTTCTGTTGGTAGCGCAGCACCTCCTCGTAGCGCTCTCGGATCTGCCGCGCTAAATCCCAGCGCCGGTGACGGCCGCCGCTTCTCCTTTCCGCCTCCCACGACCTGTCCCGAGGCGAGCCCGCCAGCGAGTGCGCGATGCCCGCATTTTGCTGCTGTTGTTGCTGAAGGGGATCAAAGGCCGGGATGAATAAGAGGTTGAGCAAAGTGCCCAGCAAGAAGGACAGGCAGAAGCCAGCTGCCACGGCCAGCTTTTGCCGCTTCATTGCCCCGCAAGCGCCACAGCGAACCTTCCTACCGGGGCTCCCCTGCCTTCGCGATCAGTTTCGCCCCGGTCTCGCTTGCACCATTCCAGATGACCAGAAGACGGACGGACAGACGGAAAGACGGACTGATAGATGTGGAGGGGAGACCCCGACCAAACCCCCGTCTTCACTCAGTCCCGCTGCCTCGCCACTCCTCGGCGAGGGGAGCTAAAGCCCACATGACACTTGCAGGAGCCTTGCCTTTATAAACCCGCCCTGAAAGTCTTATTATTAGGTACACCGCAATGAGAAGGAAAACGGAGAGTTTTTACATACCCCTCTCCCCCCAAAAAAAAAAATCCAAGTGTGCTACATTCATTGTGACGCCAACTGATTGACGGCTCGGCCTCGCCAGTGGAAGAGGGAAAACAGCCGAGAGGAGAGCTGGGAAATGAAGTCTTCTTGTCACAGGTGGCGGCCAGAACGCAACGGGACTGTGAACTACAATTCCCAGAAACCGTCCTGGCGCTCCGGGCTCCTGAGGCGGCAGGAGCTCGATAACGGTGTCGCCTCCCGAAGACTAGTAGTGAATGGAACGGGACGGTAGGGAAAGTATATCCCGCTTGCGTGATCGCAGTCGAGTGGCGTATCGAGAAGGCAGACAGAAATATGAAAAACGAAGCCTTTTGACCCGGCAAAAAGATAAGGAGCCTTCAAGGGCATCGCTCTCTAAGGAAGGTCCGAAGAGGACTTGACGTTTGCCCTCCACGCCTTTCGCAGTCACGCTGTTTCTAAATTGATCCCGTGGAGAGGTGTGGGAAAGACGGTTGCAGCTTGCGAGAAAGCGGGAAGGAAAGTGAAATGAAGTGGCACTTCCCAGCCTCCTGACGAGCGTTTCGGGGCCTTCCAAAAGGCATATTTATCCGAGGGTTTATTTCCATGTATGAATTTGGTTTTGCCGCCCTGAGTTTTTCCCGAGTATTTATAGACCGGCATCCTGTTCACAAGACCAGACGGTTCCGTTTTGACAGTCTTCGCAGCTTTACTTACAAACGTTCCGTTAGCCAGAGGCGGAAACGTTTGGCGCCCGCGTTTAATTACTCGGAGTTTTTTTTAATAGCCCACCTCTCAAAAAACAAATCTGTACCAACTCCAAACAGAGTAGAAATTGGAAGACGCACGTTTGATTTCTTTTATTTATGAAACGCTTTCCCGTTTGAAAAAAAAAGCGAGTCGGCAGTATATTTATTTAACTCATATGCCCACCATGAACCTCAAGGACATGGGCTTGTACTTGTGATATAAGTCACGTAATTGAGCCTTTTTTTCCCTTAAATCCAAATGACACACACACACAAACACACACACACACACAAAGGAAAGTGATTTTTTTCCCCATGCCCTTCGAGATACACAGCGAAGGGATGTCAATCAATCCCTGACATTGGTCGCTCTCCCGGGCTGACAAACGGATCTATTTGCCCGGGAAAATCAACTGCGAGTGTAATCCTCGAGACTAGGAATTTTAGTAAAATGAGAGCAACCTCAAGCGGTAAACACGGGTAGGGGAGGCTCCTCTGTGATTGTATTCACATCACAGCCTTAGACAGATACATTCATAGGCCAAGCAACTGCATAATTTATGAAACTTGTTCAATTATAACTTTGGTTTGAGGGGGGGGGAGGAGGAATCCTAGACCATTTTGTAAATCGATGATTTGGATAATATGTGAAGAAAATCTGTTGTTCTTCTGCATGTGGTTTTATTTTTGTTTGCTTCCCAGAGTTGGTTGCAAGAGGGTGTGTGTATTAAATTTGCATAATAAAATAAATGGATTCAGTCGTAACGTAGGTCAACGCCCCATGTGAATGCAAAGAAGTGAATGTCATTACCGGCCATTCGTGTATTAAAGCATAATAGAGGTAACTTCGCTCTGGGGTCATTTGGTAAGGGCGGAGTATCCGAATTAATGTCATCAATATCATTGCATGAACTCTAATAATAAATAGGGTTAGTTTCATGTTGTGGGAATCGGAGCAATTTTTGTTGAACCATAGGGCAAGGTTTGGCTATCTCTTTTCAAACTTGCTTTTCAGGCCATTCCGTTCTGTTTGGCTTTAAATTTCTTTCCTGAAGTCTTAACGTTAAGGTTTTAGACTTTACTCAAAGTATAAATATAAGAACGAATTGATATTGTAAAGCCACGTAATAAAGGCCATTTCCCTCCTCTTCGTCCTCCCTCCCTCTTTCTTCAAATAACTGCAGAAAATCACCGGGGGGGGGGGTGTGGAAAGTAAGCTTTCTTCTGACAAGATATTTAAATCAATGGGCTTCTCTATTTCGCCACCAGAGCATAACGGAGAGGGCAGGGCCGGATAAAAATCAGATTTTAAATGCATATGCGAGCCCCGTTGAAACGGGTTGATTAATCGCAGCGGCTCGCCAATTACCGGGCCAAAGGTGCTTAAAGCAGGCACGTACAAACATTGCTCAAGGTTGATTGCGAAGTTTGTGGGGCGGAGAGAAATAAAACTTTATTTGAGCGCCTTTATCTCCTGGGAAGGTTTATGTGAGAAATTTACAGCTCAGTTTTCCACCTATAATCTGACGTCGCCCGAGGCTAAAGGGTTTTAAGTCCCATGGAAGCGGGGGGAGGAAGATGTATATATAAGGAGGGATATGTCGAAAATCATTGGACGGCGTGGTAAATTTAACGGATCGATGAGGGCTTCAAGGAATCTCTGCTGGCTTGTCTCATCCCGAGGTTCTGGGGTTGGGCGAGTCTCCAACACTCCTCTTTCCTGGCCTGCTGGCTGGGGACGATGAGCCTGGTAATCCCACACATCTCACGGGCATCTGTGGGCTGGGCGCAGAGCAATTTCACCNNNNCAGGTTTACAAACAGTGAAAGCTTTCTGGGGGGGGGGGTGTTAAATGTAAAAAGAAAGACAAAGAAAAATTAGGGGCGCTCCCTCTCGGTTCCCTGACCTCCTCTCCCGGTTCGCAGGCCTGGGCTCGATGCAGATTTAAAATAAAATAAAATAAAATAAATCCATCATCCCCCTGAGCTTGCCCTACCCCTCATTAAAGTCCTCAGCCGGGAGCTCTGTGTTGTGGCTACCGCGGGAGGGATGAAAGGTCCCCGCCGAGATCTGGTGTGGGGAGGGGCGGTTAAAGCTCTGCGCCCCTCCTGCATCCCCCGGGCTCGGCGTGAGGTCGCCGCAACTCTGCTGGAAACCGGCCGAAGCTGAGTGCTAATGGTGTGCTTATCTACCCCGGGCCGACGCTGTTAGCAACTAATTAACAAATGAAATTAGTCCCAGAAAAGACACAAAGGGAGGGGGAAGAGAGAGAGAGAGATCCAGTTGAAATTGCTTTGGATTGAAAGAAAGTTTTAGCTGGAGAGAGCCATTCGGGTCGTCGGCACAAAGCAAGCAAGGCGCGGCAATTAAGGCACTGTTTGAATTGTCTGCCAGAGGGAAGAGTAAAAGGGCGGGCAAGCAAGCAAGCAAGCAAGAACCGGTGCCCGCCTAATATCTTGATAAAAGTGGCTCTGGATTGCGGCGATTTTCCTTGTCAGATCCCTCTCGTTGCCGGTACTAACTGTAAAAGCACAAGCTGTCACAAACATCCATAACGCGGAACGTGTTTCTTCCACAAAAGAAATGCCAGTGCCTGAGAGAAAAGACAAGCAGGCTGTTTTATTTCATTGTGATATTTTTAGCCCGGTCTGCTTTAATGTGTCCAAAGATGCTTACTACCCCCAGTGTACTTTTGTCACAGCTCAGTCTTGACTAAATTTGGCTGAAAAATAATGAAAGGCATGTTTTCCCCCCTCCGCCGTGCTCTTCGTTCTTTCTTTCACCCAACAACAAGCCAATAAAAGCTGCTTGAAATACCAACCTTGTCATACAGTATGTTGGGGCTGCCACTCCATAGCTTATCAATAGGATTATGGGAGACATGATCGCCTGAGTTAGTATGTCTCAACCTCAGCAACTTTAAGTTTTGTGACTTCAACTCCTAGAACTCCCCAGCCTAACCCTCACACCCTCTGTAGCCTTCTGGAAAAGTACCACGCTTGCTTCTATAAGTAATAATGATCGTGATGGTTATAATGGAATAAGAAGGAACCCTAAACCAGCAAATATTTTTTTCTTTGTTGCTGCTGTTGTTGTCAGTTGCGAAGTTGTATCCGATAACGTTCCTCCAGGTCTTCCTGCCCTCTACATCTTCTGGAATCCATTTAAGCTCACACCTACTGATTTTCAATGACTCCATCCAGCCACCTCATTCTCTGTCATTCCTTTCTTCTATTGCCCTCAATCTTTCCCAGCATTAGGTTCTTCTCCAATGAGTCCTTAACAAGTCTCATTAACAAGTCATAAAAAGCTACACTTAAAAAAACTAGGCAGTAGAAACAGGTGCACAAATGACTAAGCCAAAAGATTGGAAAAGAGATAATTCTCAAGTATAACCAAGAAAGATTGTTGTATGTGTTCTTGTATAAATACAAATGTTAATAAGAGTTTAAATGGATGAATAATTTAAAATAGGAGGATTTAAAACATTTAACCTACTTCTACCTGGGATTTTAGTTTGCAACTAACCCTGTTAATAGTGAAATGTGAGTGGAAACAATACTACATAATTAAAACTAGTATGCCTATCTCCTTTTTTGTATACCTATAATTCTTAACAGGAGTTCTATTCAGACAACACATCCCCTTGTAAAAATTCAATATACAAAGAGTGATGAGTAGTCCATTCCTTCTATAAATGGTACTGTGATGCCAATGAAGAACTATCTGATTGTTTAGGGAAACACTGCGATTATCTGCAGTAGGAGATTTACACATAAATTAATTGCTCTCTGGTGAGGACAACTGTGAATGGTGGATGACCATAAACAGAATGCAGGTTAGAGAGAGGAGGAGGCAGTCACGATACCTTACAAGTTGAATTCTCTACACAAAAATATGTTTGAGTAGAGCATAGAATCCTGTTCTAGAATCTGGAAGCAAATTTTTATTTGTTTTCTTGCTCATAAATATATAAGAGGAAACTAATTGGGTGCTAAAAGAACAAGTTTTCTAAATAAAATATAATGCATATTGTATTATAAGTATTACATGATATTATTTAACATTTATTTCTTAGTTTGGTTCTTATGCATAAAGAGTGATTGCACATAATTATCTTCCTCTGTTTATTCTTACTTCAGTTCTGCTGGGTAAAGACAGATAATGATTGATTAGAAATCATGGCTGAAACTTGGGAGATTTGAGCCTGGGTCTCTCCAGTTATAGTCCAACCATTCTACTCCCAAGTTATTTAATCAATCCACATGGAATGCTGAAACAATCTATAAACTTATCTCACAAGGAAGAACTCAGAAAACTCATCTCATTTCTGATAGGATCCATATTTAACCCAAAACTCTAAAGTTACAGTGGAATTCTAGCGACATGCTGAACATTCCAAAAGATAATCTAAATCTGAACTTCCATCAAAAATATGTTCCTAATTTAAATGCAATATTCTTTTAATTAGATGGCATGTCAAGCATGAAGCACTAATTAAAAGGGGGTGGGAATCTGATAATAACTTGCAGAAAGAGTCCTTAAAGAAAAAGGCAGACCAGTCCAAGATCCTTGGGATTTTCTGTCCCTTAATCTTTTATTATTCTCATACATTCAAATCTTTAAAAAGTGACAAGTGACAGTGATTCACTCAGAATGTAAACTGAATATATTTCATGTTCTTTGATTGCCTAACCCAAACTTGGCAACTTTAAGACTTGTGGACTTCAACTCCCAGAATTCCCTAGCCAGCAGGGGTAACAGGGGGGTTCTGGGAATTGAAGTCCACAAGTCTTAAAGTTGCCAAATTTGAGGACCCCTGGCCTAAACCTTGAGAGTGAAAGTCTCCTCTCCTGAGTTAAGTTTAGTGTTTCCTGCCAAGTATTAATTGACCTGCACCTAAAAGTCACGTTTAAAACTGTATTTTAACAAATAAAGCGAAGCAACTATCATGACCTTTTAAAGAGATTTTAATGTGAAATGGTGGGAAATTGTGTACTGCTGCATCCTGGTACATAATGAACAGGCAATCAGCAGTAAACAAAAAACTCTTAATTGAACTGCTATGGACTTTACAAGCTATGATACAGAGATTTTGATGAGTACAGCTTTCACGTTTCATGGTGTTGAGCGTGCTGCCCGAATTGTCTTCATGTTGCAAATCTCCAGAAACCAGGTTTGATCTGAGAAGAAGAAGCACAGAATGAGATTCAAACGGGGTGGGCATAGGGACATTTAAGACAAGTGCCACCTACTGGTGCCTGCTGCTGGAAGCAAAGCAAAAGTGCCCAAAGGCTCATATGTGATCTTAGTGTCTGCAGATTTGTTTCTTCCTTTTTTATATATGTAGCAATAGTTCAAATAGTTTGATTCATTTCAAAATTCAGACCAGACAAAATTGTCTCTCATCCAATTTCTACTAAAGCCTCTTGTTTATTCCCATTATGACTGCTTGTATAAAAAGGGCATTAAGCTAAAAAATGGAAATGAATTGGCCTTGGTTTTAAAAAAACACCACTTATTTTGTTTCCAGTGTTTTGCAGAATCATATTGTGTGCTTTTGGTCAGAAAATGGATTAGCTAGGAGAACGTAAGTTGCTAGTCAATAAGATGAAAACTTCACAAATGTGAAGAGACTGATGTTACCCAATTATCTCCTGAATATTTCCAGATGTCCTGCAGGGGAAAATTTCTGATGAAAGGAAGTTGATGATCTGGTTGGGTTATATTAGTACACCATTACTGTTCAAGTTTACATAATGATAATTATACAGTTAAATATAATATTGATGGTCCATTGTTGCTGCTGCTGATTCTACAGCTAAGAACAGAAGAGCAGATACAAATAGCTTAACTCCAAAAACAGTGGAGGAGTTTTCTACTCTAATTTGACTTGTATTTTAATGGCAAAATGTGTTAATTTTTTTGTTTTGTTTTGAAACATTTAAAAATCAAACCAGTCTGCCTGCAAACTAATGAAGCAAAAAGCTCCTCTTTTTGGTGGACACAAATTTATACACACATTTCAGTGTATAATTTGGCCTGAATAGCAATCAGAGTGGGTAATTTAAGTAAAGAGACCTTTAATACAGCTTGAGAAACATGGCTTGAAAATCCAAGCCAGGTTTAGACCTACCTCTTGTAAAATCAACAATGAGCTACACAGCAGACTGTTGCCCAGTTGCTGTAAAACAGAAATATTCAAGACCATGAAACAACAGTTAACTTTTTAAAATCAAGCACCGCCATGATTCTATTTTTTTTAAAGGGGAGGGGGAGAAAATAATATTGAAATAAGTCACTTTTTAATAATTCTGTCTTTTCCGTCTTACATTTTAATTTACAGTATGTTGCTTTCATCTATTATGAATCTTAGTAGGATTTATGACAGCATATTACAATAGTCTGAAGTGATATTTGTAAAAAAAATAATCATAATTGAAATAACAGATTATTTTGGTATTTTTCCCCTTCGTTGTATTGAAAAGACTATTACAATGCTACATTTAAGGAAATGGTAGGTCTTCAAAATCTCTTTCCTGAAAGTCTACTGTGGACTTTCGACTAGAAATCATCTAGTAATTTTTGCTGTTCTTTCAGCATGATGTCTGAGAAGTTTTCCAACATCTCCTATCTATTCATAGTATCTTCTGGATCATCTTCTGGATTTTGGGAACAATTTGTATAAAACTTTCTTCTTTCCTTTCCTTCCCTTTCCTTCCCTTTCCTTTCCTTTTCTTTTCTTTTGGAAAATACTATTATTCCATGGAACATAAT
>JAOYMU010000252.1:79778634-79791597 GCA_025802295.1 Psammodynastes pulverulentus | reverse complement strand
ATTCTGGAAGTTGAAGTCCACAAGTCTTAAAGTTGCCAAGTTTGAGGACCCCTGGTTTAGAGTGTTCCCAATGGAGCTCACCAGGAAATGTTTATAAATATAAATACAAACATGGATATCACCTTAAGATCACAACAGCTTGCAGCATCTAATCAACCTTAACTGCTGTTAAGAAAGATAAGCTGGATCATATCTGTAGTTCTTGGTTTAGAGACACAAAAGCAAAATCCTAAAGCGAAAGACTAAATAGCTTAGTTGGAAAGGCACCTCAGAAGAGAAACATGTATTTACATGATATCAAACCTCTCTTCAGAAAAAAAAATTACTTATCTTCTACAGAGAAGAAGATAAGCTACAGAGAAGACTAACTATGCAGATGACAAGTTGTCTTCTGATACTTCAGCACCTAGGCAAAAGCCATTCTTTTGCTTCCCTCCCAGAGGAGACTGAAACAAATTTTCTATCACCCAAGAAAAATCATGAGGCCCTTTCATACACAGGCTTCATTCAGTGTATCAAAATGAGCTCCTGCAGAACTGTTTAATTCTTTTCCCCACATACACAAGTTGTCTGTATTTCAGCCTTGTTCTTGAAAAAATGAAAGTATGATAAACTATTTGCACTAGAGTAAGATAAATAGGCAACAGCTGAAATGTGAGTCCTGGCACCAGAGGGCTTTTGCCAACAGACCAAGAAAAAGTGAACAACTTAAGCGGGAATGAAATTACATGCCTCGTCTGTCTGCACTATGTAAGAATTTGAAGCCAACAAGCCCTGAATGATAGATCAAGTAATTCATCACTGTAAGGGACATTGCACAGTGAAAACACTTGAAGTTCTGAAAGATATGTAGCACATTGTCAACTGTCTTGAATAATATTGTACCACTTTGTGGAATTCAATTACACATGCCTCAAAAGTCATTAAAGACCACAATTGTTTCTTCATTCAGCCTCCCTGAACCTGTCCTGATTTTTTTCAGCAGATTAAAATGCTTGTAGACATGGTGCTGTTTAACAATTTGCACTTGAGCAGCCAGATCCTAAGAAGGAAACTGACAAGATTATACCAATCTTCAGTTTTAACAGTTTGTCCCCAAAGAAGAATTATGATGACAGATTTCCATCTAGGCATCTTACTAGACACAAAAAGGAGGAGAAAAAACCCATGTCATATGTAAAAACCACTTCCTTTAGGAATAACATTTATCAAATAGATTGTGTTCTGTGAGACTTGAATGTGGAGAAATGGTCAGAAATGTGAGAATTATTGTGGAAGGAAAAGTGGAAAGTGGAAAATCAATTTCATAGCTCCAAAGGAGGCAGCATTCATAGTACTGGGATTGAGTGTCTTGCAGCTATAGTAACACTGATTCCTAAACAGAGATCGTCCTGCTCAGTTCATCTGGAGTGGAAAGTGACCTGTCTATCACAGATGTTCACTTTCTTTCAGTCTATTTTATTTTAGAGTTAATTGAATTGTGAATTGGATTTTTTTATTTATTTGTTTAACCAATTTATCCTGCCCTCTATTCATCATGAGTCCTTGTGTATGTTACTTCTAGCACATTATGATATAGAATTTAGCAGTTAGTCTCACTTTACTGAAATCAAAACTGCCCAGTGGAAAATGCTAAACCTAAGACTCTGTAATGAAATATATAGCTGAAAGTTGAATTTTGATCTTCAGTACCTACCGCTATTTTATTCATTGCACTACATTGATCCATAAGGAAGGAATGTAGTCAACTAGTTCTAAATCAGGGGTCTCTAAACCCAGGTCTATGGACCAGCACCAGGCTGTGGCATGCCAGAAACCAGGCTGTGCAAACAAGTGAAGCCCCATCCAATGGGATGCAGGCAGCATGCAAAATCACGCCCTCTCTGGTCCACGTAAAAATCTCTCTCCACGGAACCGGTCCCTGGTGTCCAAAAGGTTGGAGGCCACTGCTCTAAAGAGTTCAAAATGAATCTAATCCTGTGCCCTAGAATTTAATTTTGACCTAAAACATACCCAGCCATACATAGAGTTAGCTAACTCAGTGGTGTTCAAACATCTTAGTCTCAGGACTCCTTTACACTCTTAAAAATTATTCAGGATCTCAAGGAGCTTTGATTTATGTGAGTTGTATCTACCAGTATTTATTATACCTCCACTGCTAATTCTTACACACACACACACACACACACACACACACACACACACAATGTATCTCTTCCCTTTTGGCCACTCTGCATCCTGCCTTACAGGGCAACGAGAAGTCCCAGATTCAAAGGTAACCCAAAGGGCAGAGATTGGGGGGGAGGCAGATATATGGGAAAAGTTGTACATAGTCCCTTACCTTAATGTGGCTTAGGGCTGACACCAGGTATGCTATGGCTTGGTTTGGGATAGGTACTTATTTAAAACCCATGATTCTTAGTTATTGACTGTAATGAGTTCCAAGATTGCTGTTGTAAATCAGTGTGGTTGCATGATGTCTCACTTTATGACCACACCAAGTTATTATGGAAATTTCCTTCCCAATTGTAGTCATAAGATGAGGACTACCTGAATATTATCAGGAGAGTTGCCTTAGCTACAAATTGATAGCCGCCGTAGAGCTATTATGTTTCTAATTTACTTGCCTTATGGTCATAGGAGTGGAAGGAAGTGACAAAATATGTATCATAACACAATAGCATGACATGTAATTATGTCAGATGTTGAGACAAAAATATATGGAGGTATATTTGTGAAATATCATTTTTCTGTCTTCATAGATTGTTGTGGGCAGTGATGTTGTGGTAGGGAAAAAAATGTCACACCCTATGAAGAATTATTTTTCTATGAAGAGCAAAGTTAGAATGAGCATATATATTACCGTTCATGTGCCTGAAATAACTTCCTGAATTGTGTTTTCCTGAGTGCACTTTGGCTGGAGAGAAATTAAAATTCATAATACTATTTGAAGATTTAAAGGCAGCCTGTCATTTTTGCCTAGCAATCTACTTGAATCTAAATTTAAAATGGGGAAAGGAAATCAAAAAATCTGTTCTTGGCCTAAACACAGATTGTTTACAAATTTAACTGCAGATTATATGGTTCTGCAATACCTACCGCAACAAACATGACACTGTGAATCCATTTAATTTGCCCTATGTTTTCTTCACCTACTGAAATAAACACAGCTCTGCTTTTAATCTTTTTAAATCAAATTATTGATATAAGAAGATCTTAGGATTTGCTGTTCTGAAGTCTGATTTTGCAACAATTATCAGATAACTATTCTTGGTTGTCAGATGTTATTCATCTAATACTTCCCTGTGCAGACTGTTATGCCTTTGTAACCATGCAACAATGAAAGTGCTTACCTTTCCAATCAATGAGTAATTATCAGATATGGTGCTACAGTATATGAGAGAGCCAGTTTGATGGAATAGTTAAAAGCATCAGACTAGAATCCAGGAGACCATTAATTCTAGTCCTACATTAAGCACAAAAAGCCAGCTTGATGACCTTATGCCAGTCACTCTCTCTCAGCCCTAGAAAGCAGGCAAGAGCAAGCCACTTCTGAAAAACCTTGCCAAGAAAATTGCAGGGACTTGACCTGACTTGAAGGCCACATTCAATCAGTCTCTCTCTCTCTCTCTCTCTCTCTCTCTCTCTCTCTCTCTCTCTCTCTCTCTCTCTCTCTCCCCACCCCACTCTCTCTCTCATTAAATTCATTCTGTTCAGTTCAGTACAGCGGTGGTTTCCTACTGGTGCTACCACCGGTTTAGAGATCATGCATGCATGCACGCACCCCTACTGCGCATGCACTTACTGCCAATCAGTTGAGAGGAGAATGAAGAGTGGAGCTAGGGACGACCCTCTTCCATTCCATGTGCTTTGCTCTTCTTTTATCCTCTCAGCTGATCGTCAGAGGTGGGGGTTTTTTTTGTTACCGGTTTGGCTGAACCGGTAGCTTTTTTTGCCACCTGTTCACCCGAACCGAGCCGAACCAGTAGCATACCACCTCTGGTTCAGTATCTCCACTAAGAGAAACAATAAACTAAAATATTTAAATTATATTTATATGATAGTATTCATTCTGATGAGGAAATCTCAAGTTGAAAGAAAAAGAAGTAAAATAATATAAGACCATTTCAATCGTGGTTTAGGAACATAAAGTGACCTGAAGGAAAACCTGATTCAACCATGAAGTGAACTGGTGAACACAGACAAATATAATGTATGTTGTGCATACACAGAATTGTGTTTTCCACCTGACCTGCCCCCAACTAGGCCATTGCTTTCAGGAACAACAGAAAATGTTGCCATATTGCCATGATGGACATAGGTTTTGGCTATCCTGTACTTTATTTTGTATTATTATTATTATTATTATTATTATTATTATTATTATTATTGTTGTTGTTGTTGTTGTTGTTGTTGTTGTTGTTGCTGCTGTTGTTGTTGTCAGTGTTATGGAGAATAGTGCCTTTTTTCATCAAGACAACAAAATTATTGGCCCATTGTCAAATAGCTCCATCCTGCTTTCTTCATTGTCCTATTTTTATCTGCAAATAGAAAACCTTGGAAAGTTCTTGCAAATTTGAGACATGGCAAAGGCATTTCAAATATCCCTTTTTTCAATCAAGGCAACACACAGAGCAGGGTGGACAGGAGAGGCAATAGGAAACTAAATAAGAGAAAGACATAAATAAATATCAAAATCAACATAGGAAATGGACCAAAGAATAGCCAATAGACACAAGGACACGAGAGATCAATAGGGCAAGACTCAATTGTTTAAAAAAAAACTCCTTTCTACTCCAGGGGTGTCAAACTCGCAGACTCACAGTGTCATCACGTAACGTATCACAACTTTTTTTCCTTTCGCTAAACCCGAAATAGGCATGGCCAGTGCGTGACGTATCCACCCTTTGAGCCGCGAGTTTAACAGCCCACTCCTTCCTGATCAGAATTCATGACAGCTCAGATTCAGCTGTCAGACTCATGGAAGATTCAGGGCCTTCATAAACAGATGCTACAAATGCCACATAGATAGATGCTGCAAAGAAGAGTTCATCATTGTTTTGTCCAGTAATAATCTTAAGGGTTGGATCCCGGCAATAGCGGTAAAAAAATTAATTACAGTTCAAGAAGCAAATTAGTCCCAACTCAGCAAGCATTACAGGAGTGTTTCTAATTTTTAGAAATCTAGAAAAATACAGATAGAGCAACAACATTGGTCTACCTAAGCCAGTACTATGAACAATAGCTGTGCAAGTTTGGAGCATGGCATCTTTCTTGAGTGCATGGGATTAAACTTGGAAGTTGTGCATACAGTGTTTGTATTTAATCACTGAGTCACAGGCTTGCCTCTTTATATTGGGCATTTCAGAGCATTTAAGCGTGCTTGCCACAGGTGACAGAATTACATAGAAGGTTGCTTTGCTTATTTGCTTTTTTGCTTATTTAACCTAGCAGAAGTTCCATGCTCTGCTGCCATTACATGCTGTCTTTTATTTTATTTTTCCCTACTTATGGTAGGCAACTAAACAACATATCAAGTAAGGCTCTATCACCATTCTCTCTTTTCAAAAAGAGCAGAAAGACAAGTATCTATTGAAGCTGTTCTTTTTTTCACACATTGTGAAGCTTGAGACTTCCTTTTTTCAATTTTTTAAACATGTATGTCAGATACCAAAACCTGTCCTATTAAACAACGAATTGGTGTAATAAGCCAAGCGAAGATAATATCAGCACAAAACAGAACATTTTTATTTAAAAATGGGAATAAGATAAATAAAACCATATGACTTTATGTTCCTTTGATTGGGTAGATGTTAAAACAATCATTCTAATTCTGCAGTTCAAGTATTGGTCTTCTAAGAGGTTATTGCAGGCCACTTCCATCTACCTGTCACCTATCTACCACAATCCTGGGAAACTGCCAAATGTTAGCCTTCTGTTGTGACCATGCTCAAAATCTTGCAGATTAGTGATTTCAAAAGTTTTTCACCATTAAGATTTTAACATTAATTTCAGGGCCAAGTGAAAGCTGTTTGGAAAATTGGCTATTTTGTGGTACTCATGGGCATGATATTGTCAGAGTTATGCATTGGCTACCAAAATCTTACAATGGTCATCTAGTGCACTAATCATCTGTGCTAGAATGCAATTATTTGAAATACCATCTAACACAGGGGTGTCAAACTGGCGGCCTGCGGGCCGGATGGGTCATGCGCAGGCCACGCCCACCTGTGATCTAACACAATGTTGCCATCACAAGGCTAAATCTAAAATGAAATACTTTTGCTAGATAAAGCCAGACAAGAAATGAACTTTAAATTAATTATATGACAATAGCTTATAGTGTATTAAAATGCAATGCTAACATGGTTTCAGGCTTTTCTGGTTCCAAATACTAAATAGATGGTACCAGACAATGCAACAGCTGTGCAGCACAAGTTTTACAAGGAGAAGAAATGTTGTTAGAGGTGTGGGATATAGGAAATGCTTCAAACCCACCTTCTAATATTGCCACTTCATTAATGGGAATCAAAGGAAATAAAAGACAAAAAAAAACCTCTTGGAAGAAGAAATTTTCTATTTCATGAACCAAATTCTTAGCACTAAGAACTTAACGTGATCAAGACTCGGCAACAGATGTGTAATTTAACACTATTGTTATTATACTCCTAACATAAAACATTCCATATCATGTTTTTCCAAAATGCTAAATAACAAAAGAACAATAACCAATAAGTAATGTTACCCAATTAACCACATAGTACAAGTTCTCATTATAGATATACTTTGAAAGAAAACATCAAAGCTTCTGTATTAGATTACTCACTCATTGTTTGAATCTGTTGTAATGCTTTATTTTTCATTTGCTTCCATAACAACAGATAACTTTTACTTATGTTTATTGGTTTATAGACAAGACCCCCCCCCAAAAAAATAAGGAATGAAATGGTAGCAGTAATAATTAATAAAATATATAAAAGCACAATGTCATTAACTATGCAATAAACAATATTCTTTTACTATATTATTTATTTATAATTACTACCATTTCTGAATTTTTATCATTTTGCTAAAGATGTAATTATTTGTCAAGCAAGTAAATGTAAGTAATACTGCTCATAAAAACAAAACTCTGGCAGCATTAAGAATAGCAGAACAGCAGTTATTACTTGTTACGGCTGAATTTTCTTTAGTCAAATCTAATACATTCTTCTTAAAAGTGAGCGCATGAGTTCAACAGGATTTGCTCCCAAATCAGTATTTTAAAAACTGAATTATATTTATTTATTGAATTTATAATCATTGCTCTAGGCAAAGCCAGCCTGTGGCTGCTAATAATAAAAATCCAAAAAATAATTTTAAAAAATCACAATGATCAGAAAGATATCATTAAAAACTTAAAATACAACATACCTTTCCCGAAATAACTTTGTACACTTTACCACAAAAACTTTTAGTAATAAAAAATTATCCCATTACAAAATAACACAATATATTCCAGTAATGTATTATTGTTGTTATTAACATGCAAATATTGAGATGAAAATTAGGTTTGTTTTGCCAACGGTGTCTTTGAAAAGCTCTTTATTCTCTCTTAATGAATTGTATATATGTTATAAAGTCATAAATTGTTATAGTTTAAAGTCTTTCATAGAAACGTAAAGAAAGCTGCTTTAGGAAAAGTGTTAATCTTTTGACAGATGATCCATTAGTGCTTCTTGGCACACCTTGTCTCATTACTAGAAGCAGTTACATGCTGAGCCAATGACAATCTCTCTCTGGGAAGCTTATCCCATATTGTTTTTCTGACCGAAAACAGGTGGTCTTCTGTCCATATGTTAGTTGTGACATGGGCAGTTAGGGTAGCATATGAACCTCTGAATCTGTCCTGTCTCATTCATCACCAGTCAAGCACTTATACTTGCAGCATTTCTAACATATTTCCAGGGCTCTAGGGAAATGAAAAGAAATTGACATACAATTCTCCTTGGAAATCAAAACACCTAGATGACATGAAACATTTAAAAGATATGGAAAACAGGAATTAGAGCATAGAAATGGAATATTTAGTGTATTTGCCATTAAAACCATCAGCAATAAATGGGGAATAAAATTTTCCCATGATTCACTTGGAATATTTTATATGTGAAATAAACACCGGGATCAAGCTAATGCAACTCAGCACGAAAAATATTAACCATGAAAGTATGGAAATGTTGAAGAGGCAGTCCAACACAATATGAGCCAGCCATCTGAACAGGATAGCAGCCTATTCAAGTTGTGCATCAGATAAAGCTGAAGCCCAGATCAAAAGGCAAAATTTGGAATAGATTTTTATTTACCTAGGGTGGAGCAAACAAGTCTGCTAAATTTCCTTTCCTGGTACATTTAGTCATGCTTGATCACCTCATATGGATATATTTTGCTTAGAAGTGTCATATTTCAGTTATCTGAACATTAAAGATGTAGGCATTTATGGTTTTCCAATGTTCAATGGGGGAGAACAGAGTTTCAATGCTCCCAAACCTGTTCCAGACTTACTGTAAGTATGAAATCATTCTGGACTATCTCCAGAAAAATCATGGATTAGCTAGGATTACTTCCAGAGCTCAAAGCCAGGTTCTTGAACCAAGTTACCCCTATTACATATTCACCACTACAAAGAGAAGAAAATACATCATCCAAAAGGACAAAGAGGTAACTGATCTGCATAATAATTCTGCATTGTAATGTAAAGAGAGAGCTGCACATTCAAAAATAATTACTCTAACTTGTATAAGGAGAAAGATCTCGCCTTGTTGGGGAAGATTATTACCACATGCTTGATGTACCTGCTAAGCCTGCTGTCCAAATAATGCTGCTAATGGGCAACTTCATCACAAATACATTTTCACACCAGACTTGAACAGATCTCCGAATACAATCTGTCTCACAGTTGGGGAACATTATCTAACAGCTTTTCAAAGAATTAAAACCAACGGCCACTATCTTACCTCTGACTTGTCTCAACTTCCTACGTCTTTTGCTCCTTTTAATTAAATAAAGCAGTTTTTGAGTGATGAATGGGCTAAACAAGACCCCATTGCAGGAATGGAACCACAGAATATATTCTTGCTGTTTTGTTTCTCTCTTTAAAATCAGTCCCCTTAACTGCTGATACTGGACTCAACTCAGCTTCAAGAAGCTGTGAGTTCACGGTTAAAATATGCCTAAACTCACATATTGATTGTCGTTAGGAATAATTCTTATAAAACCGTAGAGCTTATCCACATTTATTGTTAAATAACTGATAGCATTTGCAGCTACACTTTTTTATGATTTTATTCTGCACATCTGTTTCAAGTATAAGTTTCTGGAAAACACCTAATTTTTTTCTAAGCTTCTTTTCCCTCATGAGAATTTTTTGTTTTAAGGCCTGACTGCTCCAGAGAAAAGATTTGCTCCAACAGGAAACACTGGTACTGCTGATGGGCTTGGCCATCTTCCTTCCCACATTTTCCTGAAACACTTTCAAACTGTTCTTATTAGACTAAGGGCTAGAACATTGCCTCTTTTTTTAAACTGGAAAATTTATTTGTTTTGCCAAAAACTTTTCAGGATGGTAAATTCTATGACCAAAATACATTTTGCAAGTGTGGTATAATAATGGAGCCACATCTGTTCGCCTGCAAAAAAAAAGTCTAAATGAAACACACCAAGGCAGATACATCCCTCCTTTCAAGAACCTTGGCTACTTTTGCACAACTTGAGCCTACCCTTGAAAGACTTTGCATCACACTTTTCACTTATTAGGTATCACTGGGGAGATTCAGAAAAGGAGATTTAGGTAAACACTAGCTACACACTTCCTATAAACTTTACTTAGATGTTCTAAAACATGACCATTCATGAATTGTTCAGATAGAATTCAAAGTTACAGTCAAAATTTGATTGCTTCTGTCTCGCCCTAAGAACTTTTTCAAAATAATTTGGGGAAATTTGGGTTGCCAGATCTGAGTTGTAAAAATTCAGCAGACCAGCAGACCAGCAGATGTCCAAGTTTTTGTGACTCAGATCTAGTAACCCTACCTTTTGGACTATTACAGTTGAATAGTAAGAGAAAAAGTAGGAGTATAGTTGTTTCATGCTCATTTCTAGGTTCCATTGTGAGTATTCCACCCACTGCCAAGCTTAATTTGAGGATCGCAAGTCCTTGTTTATGGCCAGTAACCCTTTCTATAAGTTGTGTTAAACCCTTAACCTGTATCCAATTTGCAAAACTGATAAAAATTCCACAAAAGTCATGTTCTTGTTTCTTTTAGTACAACAGTGAACTCCTAAAGCCCAACCACCTTTCTGTAATGAATCCAGGTGGCAACATGTATTTCCAGCAAACATCACCCTCAAGAAATTAAATAAGCTTTTCAGAACCACACTATAAAATATAATTGCTGAGATATCCAACATTTCTCTCCCTTACTGTTAGGCTATTCTATTGCCAACACAGAATTAATCCTCAGGCAAGATATGCCAATCAGGAGGACAAAGTCTTTTGTAGAAATGAAATAGTTTTATTCAAGAGCAAGATACCCAGATTTTAAAAATAAAAATGAAAACAACTGGACTTTGTATAATAATTTCTATGTCAGTACAGTACAAAAATCAGTATATATTTCTCCTTTTCTCAGAATACATGCCAATATACCAAAGTTTAAAATATATTTCATTTAAACCAGAGTACAAGCTCCACAATGTGAATGGGTGAATGAATATTTACTTTAAATGTCAAGGAATGTAAAACTGTAGAAACAGCAGAGTCTGATTCTTGGAAAGTGAGGCCAAATGGACCAAGGAAGAGTCTATAGGTTGTATCAAGTTGAAACAAAGAAAACCAAATAATGACATCTGGTTTATAGCCAAAACATGATGTTGGGAACCAACAACATACTGAGAGCCTGTTGCTGAAACTTTTAAGATGATATTAACTGAGAAGCATGGGTTGGAAAAAATTTCCACCCTCTTGCAGGTTCTTCAAATCATGTGGTCCAACCTAGCTGGACTAAAAATATTAACACAATGTATCTCGTGAGTACTAATCTGGATTCGCCCTGCGACCCAGTTTGGCACCAGGCTAGAAAGCAGGAGACGGTGAGTTCAAGTCCAGTCTTAGCTATGAAAGCTAGCTGGGAAACTTTGGGCCAGTCATTCTCTAAATCGAATCCGCTTGGCTGTGGGGAAAATAGGAGGAGGAAGGAATGTTGGATGTGTTTACCACCTTGAGTTATTTGTAAAAATAATAAAGATAGAATACAGGTGGAAAATAAATAAATAACAACCAGGTGTTGTTCACTATTTGATTGTCTGCTTATATTACTTATAGTTTTGGGATCCCCAATTTTTAAAAAACATGCTAAAAGGTTAATCAATGCTGGTGTGATTTCTGGGCTCTATTCAGTATCATAGATCAAGAGAAGCATTGGTCTCATATTACAAAATATGAGTCCACCTGCAATTCATATAAATGTTCCCTGGAGAGAATTACTTCTATACACTGGCTGATCCTATGCATGCTTCCTGTGAAATAATCCCCACTTCTGACTTATTCCCAAGGAATTATGAATATTAGCTTTCCTGGCACATTACACCAGAAATTGTCTCAGTTTAACATTCGGTTTAGCACTCAGTTTAACCCTGGCCATTAGCCAGTTGCTCACAGCCATTTTCCCTGTGAACTTCTTGTTTCATAAAGTTGCCAGATAGTTTATCATTCTCTGTAGGGCCTCCTGTTTACAGGGTTCATTCAAACCCAGTCACATTTTGAAGGAATGTGAGTAGATAGTCTTGTAATGGGCCTCCAAACAGTTGTGGATTTGGCAGCTAGCTGAACAATCACTGTGAGCTTACAGATGATCCATGTACAAAACACCTCCGCACAGAGAAGGAAATCCTAATTGGCCCAGGAACCTCATGGAACGATTCATAGGGCATTCACACAACTGTCAAAGTCACAGCCAAGAAGGAACATTTTGAGTGTGTGTTTGCAATGGGAGATGGGAAAGCTGGTGACCCTCTCATCAAACCTTTCAATATGAGAAATCTCCCTCTTTTGAGCGTGGACTTATGGCTTCTGCTTTTTCTCACAGGTGTTCTCCCTGCATAAAAAAACCCCAAAACTTTCTTTTCTTTTGGAAAACAGAACCAAGAAATTTAGTTTTCCTTCAAATTGAAAAAAAAATGGTTAGAAAATATGTAAAGAAACACTGGCCTAACATGAATTTTGACCTCATGTGTGCTCTTTGACACTGAGTGGAAGTCATTGACTTAAATTGCTGTAGTTGTTCCCTAATATCTCTTCTTCTGGCAAATATCACAGACAGGAAGCTATGTCTTTGTACACTGAATCAAGCAAGAAGGGTTGCTTTGTATGCTTGTTTTTCTGGTCAGTTTTGTTCCATTTGTTTCATAACAAAAAAGGGGAGAAAAAAGAGGTCAGATGCAATGTGCCATTTTCTTCTCAGGCTAAAAATTCTTGAAATAATCCTCTGAATGGATACATATGGAAAAGTCACCTTAGGTCAACAAGTATTGGAAAAAATAATAAATTACCCAGCAGCCAATCTCCCACACAAACTTGTACTTGGCAGGAGTTTTCCAAAATAAGTCAAACTATTTACAACCATTTTTCTGAAAAAGAATGCTAAAATAATCACACTCCTAACTGGTATATGGACCACAAAAGTAACATTATCAAGGTTTTAGCATTAAAATGCTCTGTCCATTGACTAAACTAAGGTTTGTTCTCCTGGTTTCCAGCTCAAAACTAGTTAGTCAATCTTTGTGTGTCATTCTTAAAATACCTTGTATGTTAGAGGGTTTTTAAAAAAAATGGTTTAAATGATAAAAGCATGGGTTCATTATTTCTAGAAGGTTTCAAAACTAGAGAGATTGTTGTTTGATATATTTCTGATTTGGATTTCCAACATT
>JAOYMU010000252.1:79746169-79760424 GCA_025802295.1 Psammodynastes pulverulentus | reverse complement strand
AACCCCAAAACCTTTAACCTTAGACTGTCTACTATTGACCTCACCCCTTTCTTAAGAGGTTTGTAAGGGGCATGCATGTGCACAAACGTGCCTACAGTCCCCTGTCCTAATTTCTTTTTCTCTTATTTGTATCCATTTTATATATTGATAATTATGTTTATACTTATATGTATTATGCAATGTATGCTTGACAAAATAAACAAACAATCATTTCAGATCAAACTCAGTGTCCCCCCCATAAAACAATCACATTAGTTTTGACAGCTCTATAGACACATGTATGTGCATGAGTGTGCAAAAGAGGGAAAGAGTACATGCATGCCTTTTGTTTATACTTTCCTGGTGCCATCTAGGTGTTTACTGTTCAATGGAACATGTTTGATTTTAACAGCCAGCAGTAAAATTGTCTAATAAAGTTGAATTTAATTGGCAAAAGAAAGTCCCTTCTTATAGCAAATGTTTGGAGGGAGCTAGAGATGGCTGTTTTTGGAGCCCAAGGCTCCCATGGCAAAAGCAGCCCTGCTCCGCTTTATGCATGACAAAGAGGGACTTCATCTGTTAAGGATGTCCTCTGTTTCAAAAAGCACCAGAGGGGCCTCACTTGTATTATATTTGGGGCAGGGAAGCGAGGCCCCATCCAGGGAGACAACTGACACCACTGCTTGTTTTCTGCAGACTTTTGACTAAACCTGTTTTACAGTTCATTGATATGGGAAACCTGAGAGTCTCTCGCCCCTACCTAGCACCCAAGAATGCCAAAACAGTATCATTCTTATGTGATTCACAGTTAGCGGAGAACTCCAAGGGGGAAGAAGTTCAGATTTAAAAAAAATTATTCTAGCAGCTTTTCCTGTCTGGAGAAGATGAACAGCTCTGAGTTTTTGTTTTGTTTTTGCAAGGGGGAAAGGCGAAAGCTTTCTTCACTGATAAATGCCTATAGTGCAGGAACGTTTTCCAAAACAGCTCCATCTGATATAATTTAATAGCCATTTACTGAGAAAAACAGACAACCAGGAATTCATTTCGAACTATTACGTGATGACGGTAGTGATGGAGGTTGTAAAAGGCCAACATTTTCCATTGAAATAAAGGTATTATTTTTCCATTGCAATTAATTGAGACTCATTTTTTACAAAAGAAATTTATCAGTACTGAAGATCAGAAATATACAAATATTCCACTGCTGCTCAGCAGTTTAAATACAGTCACGCTTTTTGGAAATTTGTCCCGCATCCCGCGGCGTGGTCAAAAAGTCCTGATTTTTAAAAATAATATTTTTTTTTCTAAACTTCCTCACCCTTCTGCGCATGCATGCTTCCCCTCCCCTAGTCAATGGTGTCCCGCTTTGGTAAGCGGGACATCTGGTCGCTTTAGTATATAAGTCTAAGTGTTATTGCTATTTCTATTGGAATTATCTGACAGGATAGAAAAGGTGCTTACTCCCAGGCTGGCCTTGGGTTTTTCTTGGTTTTTCGGTTTAATTTTTAACTTCTTATTCTCTTTTGTTTTTTGCACTGCTCAATTTTTATTATATTAGACACTGCCCACAGTCACTGTATAAGTGAGGTGGTAGCATAGAAATCTAATAAATAAACATTTTAAAAATATCACCAGCAATATTATCAGCAATCACCATTAAAGGGATTTTTAATGTGCAGTTTGTGGGAGCATCTGGGTCTTTAAGTATTTCTTTAAATCATACCTAAATAATCTTCCCCTACCAGAAGGAAAGCAATTTATCCCATCTTCAAGAAATTGACATTTTTAACCCACAAAATATAAAAAGAATATGTTGCTTTCCATCTTTTAAATTAGTTGACTTGCTAGTTAATCCATTACTTCTGCTCATTAAATGACAGGCAACTTTTAGCTTGAATAGATTCTCAAAAATAATTCAGTGCATTCACATTCTTTAGCATTGTCTTCCAATTGGTTTATAAACACGTTAGTGAAAAATTACATGCTGAATTAACCTGGGTGAACCAGCCCTAGTATAAGTGAAACAGAGTATTGGTTTCAATATCTTTTCAAAGCCCATTTCCTAAAACAGAATCAACTCACACATAGCCTTGCTAATCATTAAAAATATACTACTTGTGTCTTCAGTGACCTAGTGATAATATGTTATCACTTTAAACAAACCTTAATTCCTTGAGAGGTTCTGCTCCCCAGGTCATGCCCTCCGAAGTATGAAGATGCCAAAAACAATGGAAGCCTTTAAGGGTTATCAAAGGGTTATGCTAGGGGAATTTGTCTATGAAATCCCTCCCAAACACCAAAAATGTGGAGTATAAATTTCAGCTAACTTCATCTTCTGCTTCTTTCAACTATCATGATCATCAACATTTTGATAACGTTGTTCATCATAATAGGTAAAATATAAAATAGGCAGTAGTATTTAATATCGCAGGACATTTTTTTTTTTGTGCAGACAAGAAATTATATGTGATGGATTTATAAAATCACCTTTATGTTGATATATTGTCACAGATATCTTGTTACTGTATATTGGATATGATGGTCTTGAACCCACATAATGAGAAAGAATTGTTTAAATGCTGAAGGACTCTGTTGGGCATTTAATTTTTTGCTGGTTATTTTTTTTCCCCTGCTTCAGAAAAAAAGCACTTGTGGAACTCTGTTGATTTTTAAATGTTTATATTATACTTGTAGGAATCCCAGAGAATTCCTGTGAGTTATATACATAATTTAAATTCACCAGCTAGAAGTCTTTTTAGCCACTGCAAATATAACTTTCAAAAGCCTTATAGGCTACAGGGAAAGAGTTGAACAGGTCCTCTTAATATCTGTCACTGATTTCATTTCTCCATCATTATCACCTCAAAGAAGATGACCTATCTTAACTCATATCTCTCTTTTTTACTGAATTAGTCTCTGAAACAATACAATAGCAAACCAAATGGAAGTCTGGGAAGATTCAGAAACAGCTATTTATGCACAAGTATCTGGGGAAGATAATACAGATGACTTTAAAGTAATCTGGTTTACCAAGGTTGCAACTGACCATGTACTACTCCAAAGTAGTCCCATTGGTTAAAATAGAAACACTCTAATTATAGATGATTGCAGATGTTTGGGTCTAAGGAGACTTAGCCTTCTGTTTTATGTATAGAATATATAGTCTCTTATTAGTTGTGGCAGTAAAAGCTCATCAAACATAAAACAGATACGTTACGGAATTCTTCACTGCTTGGCCCTCTGCTAAGTCTTTGATTAAATACGTTTTGAAGGTCTCCACAGCAGCAGCTTTGATTAATCCTTTATTCATAGTTATTTATTGTTTCTTCACAAATAAAATAACATTAACATATAACAGCAAGGTTTCCCCAAATCAAAACTCTATGCATTTATTATTATATCTAAAATATTGACTATATTTACTATATATATAATCTTGCTTCTTTTTAAAACTCTCAGAGCAGTTGACAAATGTTTTAAAAAATTAAAACAGTAGCTTACAAAATGAAAACAAATACTGGAAGCACTACTACTTCTTGATTTATGACCATTTGCTTAATGATTGTTCAAAGTTACAACGGCACTGAAAAAAACAACTTATGACTGTTTTTCACACTGATGACCCCATTGTCATATGATCAAAATCCAGGCACTTGGCAACTGGCATGTATTTATGATGTTTCCAGTATCCCAAGGTCATGTGATCACCTTTTGAAAACTTCTGACAAGCAAAGTCAACAGGGAAGACAGATTCACTTAACAACCATGTCACTAATTTAACGACTGCAGTGACTTGTGGGGAAAAATTCACTTAACTCTGTTTGGTTTAGCAATTGAAGTTTTGGACTCAATAGGGGCCATAAGTTGAAGACCACCTGTATATGAAATATATAAATACATAAGGAAGAAAATAACAAAGCAACAAAAAAAATAAAGTAGGGATAGAAAGTTGAAACCTGAGGCTAATGTTTATCTGGCATTTAAAAGAAAATAAAGATTATGCCATATACTTGTCTGAGCAATTAAGAATTGACAAGCAACCACTCAAAAGGTTTACTCTCAGGAACCCACCCCTTGGGTATCAATTTCGAAGGACACTCTAAGTAGATCATAGGAAAATAAATGTAATGTATAAATTGATTTGTGAAGGGGTGTTCCTTCAGATATCATGGTCCCAAGCAGTAAAAGCCAAGATATCATGGTCCCAAGCCATATGTTACTATTCACAAATTTGTCATAAGCAGGAACTGCACAGAATACCTCTAACTTTTCATATTGTGCAGCTCCTATTCCATCGATGAGTCTATGCATTCATGTCTATTTTTTTATTTCCATCCTTTCCATCAATATACTACAGTCTATGTAACCATTGCCTATCCTTAATTTGTCCAAGGAAGATAATAATTACTGTTTTAAAGATTTTAAAAGGTTTTCATATATTTAAATATTGCTAAATCAGAAGAAAAGGAGCAGTAAAGTAAAAGAGCTCTTTTGTTTCTCAGTAAGGAAATGTTGATTTGCCCAATATGTAGAATGAGTGGTGGGATTCAAAAAAATTTACTACCTGTTCTGTGGGCATGGCTTGGTGGGCATGACATGGTTGGCATGACAGGGGAAGGATACTGCAAAATCTCCATTCCCACCCCACTCCAGGGGAAGGATACTGTAAAATCTCCATTCCATCCCCACTTCTGGGGGAAGGTTACTGCAAAATCCCATTCCCTCCCCACCCCACTAACCTGCTTTCCTGCTCTGTTCTCTTGTGCAGGGCAACAAAAGAAGACCCAGCCAATCGCTGGGACTTGGAAGGCAGAGAATAGATGGGGACGGGGCCAGTCAGAGGTGGTATTTGCCGGTTCTCCCAACTACTCAAAATTTCCACTACTAGTACTCCAGAACTGGTCAGAACCTGCTGACTATCACCTCTGGGTGTCAGGCCTTGGCTGATCATCTCTAGGCTTGGAAAATAAACAGATGGGAATTCTTCAAGGTATTGTGGGGCTCTAGGCTGCACTGAGAATCTGTAAGAAGGCAACAGCAGACTCCATGCATAATGCACTAATTATAAGAACACTGGAACATGGTCTCCTTCTAATTAAATAATCCTTCTAATTAAAAGAAGTCAAGTTCAACTCAAGAGTATCTTCACCTTAACAAATTAAAAACAAGCCTAAATAAAATTCCATGTAATTTGTTTCTCAAATACTATTCTTATAAAAAAAAATTCTCTTGATTTACTTACCTATTAAAATATAAAACCTTTTTCTAAAATAATGGGAAAGATGTTATATGCCAAAGAAAATAGGGCTAATATGGATCTAAACTGCTCCAAGCCTGTCAGGTCCTAAAACATCAAATATTTTTGATGATCCAACATTATGAAAAGAGTCAGGAAAGAAAGGCACTTCCAGGTCATTGCTGATTTTATATCTTTATATGAAATTCTTAAAAAATGAAGTATTTCATCAGTAAAATCCTTTAAGCTTTTACATTCAAACAAGTTTTAAACTTACACCATTAAAAATTCAGTAGATAATAAATCAAAGGATGTGGGAGATCTGTCTTAAGACATTTATTGCTATATTCTTGCTTTGCAGAGGTTTATAAAATATGTATATTCATTAAAATATATTGCATTTTGTTGAATATGATCTCAAAAGCAATATACATAGCAGTTTCTCTCTGCCTTTGTAGTTGCCTTTTCCTTTTCTGAATAATATATCTTTTTTATTTATCCTGGATTTATTTATTTTATTTATAACTCATGATCATATTTTCACAAGCAAATCAAAGTATGCAGCTGTTTATGGTTTTCAAAGTATATCAGTCCCCTAAACTTAGAAATACACTCATAGATCGTCAGAGTCAAGCTATTTCCTCTATGTATTGAAGCATGTGCTGAACTTTCTGAGGTCCAAATCATAATTAAATGCCTTCTAGGGTTCTTGTTTACTTCTGTTTCCCTTTAAAAAAAACTGGTGACCTGCAATGATGTGTGGGAATGACCTTGGGAGACAGCAAAGAAACATAGCCAAGGGACAGATGAAAGGCACCTTAGTCCTCACCAGGAATGTGGATAGACAAGAGGCTCAAAAGAGACCCTCCCTAATTTATGAGGTATATAGGGGATTGAGTGAGGGAGAGATATTCTTTCAGACTAGCGAGATGTCAGCCTTGTGAAGTAGACCTGGCAGAAAAATGGACAGATGATCTAATTCTTATTTATTATAATGTTACATTAACAGAATCTTTTAAGTCATTTTCAAGGCAAGCACTTAAAAGAAGACTCCAGCTCTGCTGGTGCAAAAGAAGGACCACTTCTACCTGTGTCCTTATTTTGCAAAAAAAGGGGGGGCTGGTTGGCACATAAATGGAGGCCCTGGGATGAATATGGACAGAGGTCTTAGGTGGAGCACAAGACAAGTCTCAGAAGCATTGGTGTGAAAAAAAGGTGGTATGAATACAGCCCTGGCCAGTACAGTAGTGATGATGGTGTGGTGGGTGCAGCAGGGGCAACTGATGACAGCAAGTAAGCAGGCAGCCAAACGGAAAGAAATGGGGCGGGCGGAAATAGGCAGGTACGGGAAGTTCAAGAGGAAGCAGAGGAGACAGCCTCAGTAGTGCAGAGGTTAGAGTGCAGTACTAATTGCAGGCTATTTCTGCTTACAGCCAGCTGCCTGCAATTTGGCAGTTCAAATCCCAGCAGGCTCAAGGTTGACTCATCCTTCCATCCTTCCAAGGTGGGTAAAATGGGGACCCAAATTGTGGGGGCAATATGCTGATTCTGTAAACCACTTAGAAAGGGCTGTAAAGCACTATAAAGCTGTGTATAAGTCTAAGTGCTATTGTTATTGTTATTGCTATTGCTTATTTTACTTGGAGGGACCAAGCTGGGACTGACTTCAGTTATGGTGGATCCTTGGCTAACCAGTGGCATTCAGTTAGTAATGGACACAGGAGCTATATGGGTATTCCTTAAATTATGATAGTAATTGGGACGAGAAGTGCAATGTCACATGACTGCTTTGCTTACTAACAGCAACCCTAGGAGTTCCCATTGCTGTTACCTGATTTTTTTTTGCCAACCCAGCTCTGGTCCTACACTGTTTTAGAATAGGCATCTAATAATTTAATTGAATTTTTCTTGAATTCACCATTCATTTCTTCCTCTAAGTATCAACGTTTGTCTGTGTACTAATTAAATACAGAGCTAAAAATAATCCTATACATCAGATATACGAATCCATGGGTACTGTTTTATTGGTGCTTGTATAAGCTCATGCACGTCATAGTAAAGTAATTTAATATAATCGAATCAAAGTTTCTTTGGGGGAAGGGGTCTTTCATCTACAAATTCAACAGCATGTACTGGAATTTGGAAATAATGAGTATTTGGGAATGAATAATGGAATTTGGGATAATATACCAAATAGTGTTCTGGCAAATTCATCACTGGAAAAATATCAAGCAAATAAGGAATAAGAAGTCTGGGGAGAAATTCAGATAAATAAAAAGCCAAAGTGTGTCCCCCACAATATATGACTCCAGCAGCTGCAAAAATTCCAAACTCATGATGAACAGTGTATGATGCAGGGCTATCTCCTGTTCTCCTACTCAGCTGCAGACATGTGTAAGTCACTCTCATAGGGAATTAAGAAACAACGTATAATTTAAAGGGAAAGAAAGGAGTTTAAATGCCATGTATTGCAGTATTAACTCATTCATCTGATTACAATAAAAATGGTATGCAAGAAATCGGGTGCATATACATTACACTTCCTCTATACAGACACATACAATACATTACATCTCTTTAATTATTTGGATTAAAATCTATCATCTGGATCCAGATAATTGGCCAAGATAAAATATGGAGTTCAATAGTGGCAAATAACTATAGCTCGGGTGTAGGATGATGGTGAAGGTTTGTTCTCCAAGCTTGTGGGTTGGTTTCTGAATGTTTCCTTACCAAGATAGGTAACATCTTTAGTGGAGTTTCAGCTGAGTTTCCACTAAACTCTGCTAAAGATGTTATCTAGCCTGGTAACAAAATGTTCAAACACCAACCCACAAGCTTGGAGAACAAACCTTCACCCTCCAAATAAGGAGTTTCCAAGCCCAAACTTCACTGTCAGTCCTGCAATATAGGTCTTTCCCTTACACATTCCATCTAGAATAATTCAAGGACAAAGAGTAAAAACTATCATAGCAGTAACTAATTGTTGGATCAGTGCATGGATTTATTAGAGCTCCTTTGCTAAAAGCCACATGTTTGAAAGCTACCTTGTCAGTCATGGTTTGAGTGCTAATCATCTATTAAGATTACCTAATAGAGATAACACATACTGCCTTCATTTCATAGCTTTTAAGCACATTCAGCCATTGGGGTTTCTTTTTTTTCCAACGTAATGGTATGTTCGTATGACCTTGGGAGACAGGAAGAAGAATCGCAACTCTGATAAAAGGCAGCATAGCATTCAGAAGACATGAGGGCATGGTAAACATTTCAGAAGATGGCCTCCCTAATTTCCTGGACAAGATGGCAAGGATGGAGAATGGTACTTTCAGACTTGTAAGGTTATATTAGTACTTCTGGTATTTGAATTACTTCACAAAGCTGATATTTAAAGATCTGTTTGTACTTCCATACATCTTAGAAGCATGCTTATTCTCTTAAGGTAATTAACTTAAGTAATTAAGAAAGAATCAAGTCAAGGGCTGATTAGGAATTATGGGAGTGGTAGTCCTACCCAAACAGGAGGCATCAGGCTGGGGGAAACGTATAAATAAGATATGAAAATGAACGTATGTTTAATCCATCACTATGTAGCTAATTTTCACTAGGACCCATTGTTTGAAATAGATCCTTCTGGTTTTCACTGCCAGAAATGAGTTAGTGACACTATTCAGGCAATATGGAGTACATCCTCTACCATGCCCTTTGCCTTGTGGAAATTCACAATGCTCCAAAGTAACATATCAAGTGTGCTGGGGGAAAATAAATGAGGGGCCTATAGAAACAAGTGCTTGGTGTGAAAGGTCCAGGGAAGGTAGGTGACCCAGTAGGGAGCAAAGCCAGCAAATGTCAGATCTATGCCTTCAAACAATATCTAGTTCTGCAACCTTGTTCACTATTTCACAAGGAAACAGCAACAAATACAATTCATCACTAAATTAGGCCCTGAGTCCAGTTTCTCTGAAAAATAGCTCCCATATTTCACTCAATTATTTTTAAAAACAAAAAACAATCCTTCAAGTTTACATGAGGTTCTGCCTCTGACTTTCTTACTAACTGAGCATGAAACTAAGTAGCAAAGATTTTATCCTTTATAAATAAATATATATTTGTGTGTGTCTGTGTTGTATGTTCTACACACATGCACACACACACACACACACACACACACACACACACAGTGAATTTTTAAAGGTTCCTTTTTTTTAACCTTAGAGGTTCAGTCAAAACCATTTCACAAGTCTATGGAGATTGATAGGAAGATAGCATCAGTAAACTTTTATATATTTATTGTAAACATTTGTACAAGATGCTGTGATTGTTTCCAGACAAATCTAATTAGTTATAGTGTTTCCACATAAAATCATGCAGCGGTGATGTAGAGAAGAAAACAGTATATCCAAGATTTTAATGTAATGAACAAACTGTTGTGGTATATTTCCATCTCAGCAGAGAATTGGCATCCATTAAACATCACAAAACAGCAATATTAAAAAAAGCTGTTTGAGGGGGGAAAAACTAACCACAGTTAAATACAAACAGATAGCAAAGCTTGGCCTTCTAATCTATTTGTCTTTTCCTATTCTAATAGGGCATAATTGATTTAAATTGCTGAAATGAAATAGTCATCTGTCTAATTATAAGCATAATTCAAACATTCTTGTGTACTTTTAACTTGAGGCAATTGCAACAGACGTGCTTTAGCTAGGCAAAGGCAGAAAATAGAGGAGATGCACATTACAGCCAGAAAATGCAGCCCATTGATAGAAAAGGAAAAAGAAACAAGCAGCGTTTGAAGGAAAGCAGTAACCATGCATCCCTCTTTAAATGGATACTTTCATCAGCTGAGATGCTGAACTCTGAATTAGTTAGATGAGTATTTATACAAACAGGACATTTTAATAACACATTTTTTTGCTTATTTTTCCACTTTTCATTTAAGAATCCTATAGGAAACAGTATATTTGAAAAAGATTACAATTTCTTCCCTTGGTTGTGCTGTTTTGGCTTTAATTTTAAGTGTATTTCTCTATAAGAGTGTTTTGGTTAAGTGAAGGAATGCCACCCTGACACCTCTTTTAAGATTAATCTCTTGTGATTTATACATAATCATTGTGTATAAAATTAATCTCTTGTGATTTGTAAATAATAGTAAAAACTACCAAAGAAATTATGGGCAGTGTTGCCATAGAATCATGGAAGCTGGTGATGGCAGAATCTCTTAGAAGCCAACAGAGTGGTTTTATAATGGATAAAGAAAAAATTGGAAATTTTTGGAAAAGAGGCAAAAATTTTAGAAAGAGGCAAGAACTTTTTTCACATACTAAATCAAATGCTCACTTAATTCATCTTTGAAATATTGTAGAAAGTTTTTAAACTATTATTTAAAAGAATTGTAAACCAAACTTCATTAACTAAGTCCTTAAAATGCTAATATTTATCTTTTTTTCTTCTCAGTAATAAATATCTGTCTTATTCCAAACCTCTCCTGTGGCATTAAGTGCTAAGAAGACAACTTATTGATCTGAGCAGGAAATTGAAGAGCTGAAATGATTAAAACTAATTTCAGAAAAAAAGCCAACAAATATTTACCATTATTTTAAAAGAGTAAGGGTCTTTCATTTTCTCAAAAAAGGAAAACTAAGTTATGTTGAGAGAAGCTGACATCAATACAATAATAAATTGTTATTTAAATCTTGCCAATATCAAATACCTTCAGATATTTTTGTAGGTGCAGAAAGTATCTTCTTATGCCAACCAAAATCTTGTGCTACCAAAATCTGACAATAATTTCCTGTTACTTGCATACTTTAGCCTATTTATAGTGATGCTTTCACAGGCTGTTTTAATCATTAAGAGCTTCCGTAATAATTTAGGGTAGATATCCTGTTGGCATCCAGGTGTTTTGAACTATAGTTTTTTATGACCAGTCAGCATGGATGACTGTCATAAAAAAACTGTATGTCAACGATTAAGTGATCACAGTCCAATTCTTTGCAGAATATTTAGTTGTCTATTTATCAATATGTATTGTATAGTGTGTGGAAGGGAGAGTAATATCTATTCATCAACGAAAGATAATAATGAAGATACATTTATTATTTACATTAATAATGAACATACACTTATTGCATTAAATTGCTGTAAATAGTTTTGGGCACCTTGCAAAATTACAATATTATCTATCAAAAATATCTTATCACCATCATTAAATCTCTAATATTATCACAAATATAATACTATTGTATTTGATGTGTGGGAAAATGTAGTAACTCCTGTTTCTCAAAGAAAAAATTATTGCAGTTTCTTTCACTGTACGATTACAAAGAATGCTCACCTCATTATTCTTGCGACTATCTCAGATTTTTTTTTCACCTGAAACATTAAATAAAGATATAAAACAACTTGAAAATGCACACTAATGATCCAATCAAGTTTCTGAGCAAATCTGACAATTCTGGAGGAAATGCTTTGAATGCTGTCAGTGATTACAACATATTTCTCTGGACAGAATTATAAAATGAAAGGGTTGAAGGGACTTTCAAGATCATTTTTTCCAACCCTCAGCCTGGTGCAGAAATCCATTATTATAGCCTCCCTGGCATAGCCACACTCTTTAAATAACTCCAGTAAACAGTACCTCCTGAAGTTATCTGTTCAACTGTAGAACATTTTTTATCACTAGGATGTTTCCTAGTATCCAACCTAAATCTACAGTATTTCCTTGTAATTTAAATGCATTGCATTTTGTGCTATCTTCTGGAAGGTCTCTGAACAATTCTGCCCCATCTTCTATATGAAAGTCCTTCAGATACCTAAAGACAATCTTCCTCTAACTGAAGATAATCTTCTTGTTTCAAAGCTAAACATACTGTATTGAGTGTCTCCAACATTTCATCACAAGTTCTCTCTTTCCCCTCAGGGAAACTGTCCTGTGGGTGCTCTTTTCTAGAGAGGCTGTAGTTTGTTAATATCCTTCCTAAAGTGTGAAAAAGTGAAAATGAAGACTGAATGTCAATGGAAGTGTTCTGATTGATCAATCAAAAAGGCCTTTTTAGTAATTCTCTTCAGAGGAAGCTACCTCATTAACTAATCATTGTGTTGATTTATTGCAGAGCATAGACATCTATTCTTTCCATTACATTTTTCCAACAGCAATTAGTAGCAATTAGATAATTCAGAATCAATTATGAGCTAGCGATGTGTTAGACCAGTGTTTCTCAAACTTGGTAACGTTAGTGATGTGTGTGTTTCAACTCCCAGAATGGGAGTTAAAATTCACACTTCTTAAAGTTACCAAATTTAAGAAACACTATACTGTATTAGACTTCTTAACAATCATTATTTTATGGAATGAGATGATTTAAGCTTTTGGGATAGCAACAGCAGGGATCACACCTAGAAATAAATTTTAAAAATTCCCCTGACTGCCTTAAAATATATTGACTATGCTGATCTAAATTTGAAGATCTACATTCATGTTGGTTTGCAAAATAATTCAGGACTCCTTGTGCATGTAATGTATTGGGTATATGATGTGTATTATATTGCTTTTAAGTCTGCCCAGATCCATTTCTGTATTTACAATTGACAAATTCTAAAAGTTGTTTTCATTTCTAAATGAAGTTTCTTTAGGGAATAAAGACATGAAAATATGTGGCTTCATCTTACAACGTCATTATCCTCCGAGATCGTGGAAAGGAAAATGTATCATGGTCACAAGTAATAGAAATTCTGAGAGGGCACAGCCATTGAATTTGGTATTTTAATGAGACTTGGCATATCTCTGCTTTTTGCTAAATGGGAGCCTTTTATTTAAGACATAAAGTCCTTCCAACCTATGGGACTTCAATTCCTGTCATGCTCATTTGATCCAACTGAAGAGCATTGGACTGGTTTTTATTTAGAATCATTAAGTCTCCTTCATATCATACTTGACTCCTGGAGACTTCATAGGCACAGACATATTTGTAGTTTCCCTGACAACTCTAAGGAAGTGATTTGTCATTTCCTTCTTCAGTGATGTTTTTCCCTGTCTAGCCTACAGCTCTGTATTCCCAGGAGGTCTCGCATCCAAATACTAATTAGACCTACTTGTTTGAGATCAGAAAAGGTTGCTGGGTGCTGCCATCTGCTGAGACATTGGGCACTTTCATTTAGCAGCTACTGCCATGGCTTTTCCATGCCTTTGTTTTTCCTCAAACGTCTTTGCAAGGTAACGGTGCTAAATTTCTTTACACGTGTTGATCTGAATTACAAGCTAAGCTAGTAGTTATGAAATTCTATTATTATCATTCATGTGTCCCATCCTTGAATCAAGCAATAACTTGGGGAATGAGTTTTCTCTCTCTCTCCTGATGCCTTAACCACAACTATACCAACCTGCCTCTTAAAATCTCCTTTAAAAAAGGAAGTCTGAATGTAGCTGAAGAAATATTCCCCAATATTAAACTATCCACTGAACATGTTATCTCTCTGTCTGTCTCTCTCTCTCTCTCTCTCTGTCTCTCTCTCTCCATCCATCCAACTAGATTTTTAATTGTTTAAAAAGCAGTAAGAAAAGCATGCAATAGTTTCCAATAAAACTTTACCTTTCTCAGTTTTCAAAATACTCCCATCACATGATCTTAACTTTGTTTTAATTTTTGATTGTTTTTGTATCGCAAATTCCATTTCTATATTGAACAGTGTGTTTTCTAAGTATCCAAAGTGTTGAAATATAAACCTCATCATAATCATTATAATCATATCAACATACAAACATATATTAGATAATATTGATCGTTATTAAAATATATGGGCAGCCGCATTTGTATTATTTTAGGATAAGTGTTTGTATTATTTCCTCGATGACGGATTTATATCAGGAGAGGAGGCATGAAGCAGGGAGGGGTTTCATTTAGTTTTAAGTTTTAAGTAGTTTTAGTTTTAATTTTAAGTTAGTTTTAGGCTGAGTTTTAAGTTTTATACTAATTTATAATGGATTTTAAACGTCGTAGTCTAAGAAAATTTTTAAGGAAGTTTTTAGTGAGATTGGAGA
>JAOYMU010000252.1:79674414-79697761 GCA_025802295.1 Psammodynastes pulverulentus | reverse complement strand
ATTTTACGTTAACCCGTACCCTTTTTTCCTTGTTAAAATTTTTGAAAATCAATAAAAACTGTTTAAAAAAAAAAGAAAGAAAGAAACTAATGGTCACAAATGCATTATTATAAAAGACTAAAATGAAATATCTCTTAAACAGAAGAGCTAGTGATGAACACAAGGGGTTTCCCATACTATTTGGCATATAGAGTTTCAAAGAAACAAAATATTATCGTGTTGATAGATAGTAATAAAAATAAGGCATTTATAGTTATGACATTATTAGAAATATATCAAATCAATGCCTCAAATTTGTTTTTTTGTTTGTGTGCCATCCAGACAAACCTTCAGTGAGATGGGCAGTAGTATAAATTTTATTAATAAGTAAATAAATAAAATATTTATGTTTTACAAATTTAAATTACAGCTTGATCCAATCATAAAAATTGTGACATCTGGTCTTAACATAAAATAATGGATGAAATATCTTGATATTTTCTGAAGGATTTGGATTTCAACTGCTTCCACGGTTTCTATACTACCAGTCAGTGGGTTCCAAAAGTAAGTACACTCACAAAAGTGTAATAGCTTTACCATTCTGGTATTCTCTTTTCCCTAAATAAGAGAGCTACTCAAAAATGTAACATTTCTATCCCACAGGAAATTCCAAGTGAAATCATTTCATGGAACAAAGTTTTTACTCAAAAACGTCTTCAATCAAGGTTAAACATTTGGGTTTGTTCAGTCATTTTTATTTTATTTAATTGCTAGGACAGTGGCAGAATGCGGGCATTCTGAAGCACCGCAATATGTTATATGATCTATCTCCCAATTCTTTTTCTTCTTCCCTAGACCACTTTTCCCATGACGCTAATAGCTTCTTATGTACCACTGAAGAACTCAGGAAGGCACTGTGGGAAATTTACTCTCACAGAATCAAGTAAACATGAATATATTGTCTAAGCATGGTTTTTCAGTTACTGTTAGTAGATATAGGAGCAGTACACCTGCCTGAGGAAAATAATATTAGAAACATTCTGGCTTAAGATCTGCCTAAGATCCTCCGTCTCCACTCAGGAGTCTTTGCAATTGAGCCATCTTTAACCAGTTAAATGTGCAGTTTGGTAATAGCAGTGACATTTTTGTTTGTCACAATTAGAACTTCAGAAAATTAAATAGTATGAAGTGAAACAGTAATTGGAAACTTGCTTTCCAGTCTAGTTATTTGTATGGGGAAAAAATGTTCTGTGCTATGACCGAGGTGATCCAACTTGGAATTTTCACTCTCTTTTCTCCTTAGTCTCTTAGACTAAATTTTAACTTTAAAAAAAATGAATTCAAATTGAATTGAAATTGAATTCAGTCAGAAACATAATAAGATGAAACTGAAAGAAAAAGTGTCCATTTGTTCCCAGAGCCTGTAAACCAACAAACGATAAAAGTTCTCAGATATTACATCTAAATTCATCATTAGAATGTCATAGACATGGCACTATCATTTCAGTAGTCAGGAAACAAATCTCTAAATCTCTCTAAACAAATTGATAATTGAAAGAAACAATCAGTGTCTTCTTCAGAATCAATGTGATTATATACATTTTGCAGTTGCAAGCAGCCTTCCAAATTTGTGCTCTGGAGATATGTTGGAAAGACATCTTCCAGAATTTCCCACCAGCATTATCACTGACCATGTGCGTGGCACCAGGTTTCCCAAAGGGCTAAATTAGTAGTGTGCATGTGAATGACAAATCACTTTGTTTTGATGAGTAAATGTTAGAAACACCGAAGAGAAGGAAGTAATTCTTTTAAAACAAAATCATCCAATCCCATTTACTAACTGACCACCAATAAGCTACTGGATTCAGAGGACATGAATTTTTGCCCTGGACTAGAGTCATGTGGGTATTGTTGGTGTTATAAAAGTGCCCTTAGACATTCCAGCTCTGTACTACTAATATTGGTCTTTGATGAGAGGCAGATACCAGCACAGGAGATCCAAACAAAGCACCTATTATATCCATGTGGACTTAACTAGATCCATATGTGCACCTTTTGTGCCCAGAAGGAAACTTGTTTTCACATCATGTCACTATGCAGAATGTAAAATGATCATGCTGTATATATGTTTGAAGATGATGATACCAGTACAAACTGCAACACCTTCTGGGATAGAACACTATTGACAAGATTAAACAATTCTTCCTTACTATGAATGCAAACATTTTCTGGCAAACACGTGACTTTTCCCTGTCTCTCTTTCTACAATCCCTGGCAGCTTAAAGTGGCTGGCCAATACTAACCAATTAGTGAAAGGGGATGTTACCATTGACAGACTTTAGAGTTCTTAGACATTTAAGCTGGCTAGTTTTGGCACAACACACATTTCCCCACACATCTTCAGTACAACTTTCATCTAAGCTCCAAGCTAAATCTAGTGAACATCAGTAAGTTCCTTAATGCCATGTCCACATACAGTTCGGAAATAGTGCTAACTTCAGAAATAGGGTCTAGAAAATAAGAGAAATCGCATTTGGTTTTAGTTTAAATTTAAGTCCTTGTTCCAGTTGTGTTTGTTGTGCTGGAACCCATTATGTCACACTGTTTTGCATTATATAAAACTGTGGCAAAGCATGTCAAAAATGCACTTTGAAGGGTAGTGTAACTTCATATCCAAAACAATTATTGGCATATGGCAAAGAGCAGTACAGAAGAAGCAGGTATTTCAAATTACAAGTTCTGCAGGGAGTTGACTCTTTTCAAAGATCCAATTAGCTGTCAAATTATCTCCCACACAATGTATACAAATATTCCTAACCAAACTTCACTGGAAAATGGATTCTCAATGCTTCTATTTACTTAATAGTTGACACAAGGATAAAAACATGCATACAAATTTAAAATAAAAACACATGGGGATATTTTTTGTGGAAAAACCAATAAGAAACAGATGCATTCTTTAATCAGATTTCTTCACCTACTACTTTCTTTTTTAAAACATTCTACCTAACATTTATCTTTCTCTCATCTATCCTAAAATGACAGAAGTAGGATGCATTCCAAGTGTCTTGCAAAAGTAAGTTACAACAAAGTAACTATAGTCTTCAGCTGTATAAGTAAATCTACACTAGGTTACTTTAATGATTATACACCATACAGCAACGTACAGGAATTATACAATTCAGTGAAAGAGAAAAGGTTGATTTTGAAATTAAGTGTTAACAAATACCCAATGTATTCCTTCTTACATCCTTATGTAAGAAGGGGAATACACTCAGTCATCCATATAGCTGCTTACTTCAATATACTGTTAGTAAAGGACACAGACAGATGTCCTCTCTAGATATCATAAAAATTGTTTTAAAAGTCACTGGAATCTCTTCTTTGAAATCTTGAGAATGTGTTTTTCTGCATCAGTTTCATAATGTTTCTTATTGGATCCTATAGCATCTCAGTTCTCTTTTTCATAAATCAAGTGCATTGAACATGGTTTTTCGTTTTTATTATATGCCTCCATTTCAGGGCTCACCAGTACAGTTCTCTTTAATTATCTAAACATAATCTGTATATTTGACAGCAATAATTCATGGTCTGTTACACAATCTGCAACTGGAAGTATCTTGATTGATTGATTACATTTCTCCATTGTCTGTTTCATAATATGTACTTGATCTGATTCTGATGTTGTCCATCCAGAAATGTCTGTACGAAGTATGTATTTATGTTGCTTCAAATAAATATTATCAGTGAGCAAAGAATTATCTTTGTAAAATTCTGTTAACTTATCACCTACATTATTGTTTCTACCCAATCCAAAACTTTCTGTGATTCAAGATGCTTCCATTTATCCAACTTTATATCCCAGTTTTCCATTAGTAAGATGACATACTTTCTAGACATTAAATTTAACTCCTATCATAATTTGCCATAAAATTCCTCAGTGCATCCATGATAGGGACATAGACCTATATAACATTAATTGATAGATAGGAACTTGAAGTGAGTTGAGAGAAAGGGAACAGGGTTGCAATATCCTAATTTCATCAGACCAGATACACAGTGTAGGCCATTCCAGAGGAAGAGAGGTCTCCAATTTGGTGGCAGTTTCCTCTTCTGACTCAGTGCCTCCTACCTGAGGATATTTCAGCCACCTAGCATCTAGCAAGTCAATGCTAAATCTATCTGTAATAACACCATATATCTATCCATAATTTTATGGTGGATGATTGGGATGTATTATTGAAATTTGCCTAGCCACATTTTGAGTCCTGCACCAACCCAGGGAGCAGGGAAGAAGGTTGAAATTGATCTATTGTGAGAGTCATTGTTCTGGTTGTGGTTGGATATGAGTATCACTATTTTCAGATGAGCCAAAGGAACAAGACAGAGTTCCTTGGATGTATCAGCTTTACTATTGCTCCTTAGGATCTTTTTCTGAGTGCTTGGACCTGGTGATGGCCTGATTAGCACAAAGTCCTTGACTCTTAATACTGGGAAATTTTCAGTCTCTAGATCAGTAGGCATGAGTCAGGAATTCAAAGCTCTATGACAATCATAGACATTTTCAGCTACAAGTGTGGTTGGATAAGTTACACATTAGGTCTTATGTTTGTGTTCAAGCTCTAGCTGCTTGGTTTAGATGCAGGAAAAATTACAATCTGCTCTTTGTTGAGGTCAGATAAGTTCCTGGTCGAGATGTACCTGACTGCCAATCATTTCTTATACAACACACCATGGATGGTCCACCTTAGATGTGTTATGAATCCAGAGAGTTTGTAGTGTGCACTTAGGATCCTCCATAACAATCTTGAAAACAAAACAGATGAGGACATCTCTAGGAAGAAGTAGTATCTTGAGGCCTTGACAAAATCACCTCTGAGCAATATTATTATGCCAATCCTAGTCCTGATTCTCTGAAGGTCGCTGAGAGATGACATGGCAGGATTGACACTTGGGCATGCTATAAGTGAGACTGATTTTGACCAAGCATGGGTACAAGCACACTTTTCAATCCAACTCTGCAGTAATAAGAAAAAGCAAATATTCTTTCTTTTCCTTTCTCATTACGTCAACAAATTGTTGTCTAATAATACTTTTCCACATGGACAATGTCCTTTTTGCATGAGTCACCTTCTTGAGATTCTAACTGGTTACCTTGATGAATTTGTTTGATGGACTAGACTCATTTGGGCAGGGTTTTGTGTGATCACTGGGGCACCATATTACCCTACTACCTAGCAGCCTTAAAAGAGATGATTGTTCATCCCCTCCAGAGGTGCCTCCTTGTATCCAGTGGTATTAGCCATTACCACCCAGTCTATGGTCTTCACTATTTGACGAGGTTGATAATTTGGAATCAACTACAAAGTGCCTAGAGAAAGTGGCTTACTGGGACCCTTACCAGGCAGGGTTCGAGCCCAAGGAGATGTTAGAGACAACATTCACCACTTGTTGATGACCTGTGCCAAAACCTGAATAGGGATAATTCACCTGTCCTGATCCTCTTGGCAGCTTCAACCGCTTGGCAGCTTTTAGTGTCATAAGGTATGCTTTACCTTTGGCATGTGGGAATGATTTTGGGAGACAGGGGAAAGATCACCAACGAGGAGACAAGAGGAGCTTTGCCCACAAAAGGAATGTGAGTGTGGCAAATGTCTTTGGGTTAAGTTAACTCTTGTCCAGCTATTCACCTAACTAAGACTTTTCTTCCTGTCTCCCAAGGTCATTCTCACATACCATTCCAACTACTCACCATGTTATCTTTCTGCACTGGCAGTGAGGGTATTATTTTTAAAATACTGAAACATTACAGAATAAAAATTGAAGTCTAACAAAGTAAAACTGCAGTTAAAGGGCCCATGTTCACCCAATGGGGAAGTCATTCTGGAAAAACAAGAATTGATAACCTGACACCGTCCAGATGTTGCTGACGAATGCTCAGTAATACCTCAAAATTCCTCACTATTGTACATTTTGTGCTCAAACCTATAAAGTATTTCTCCAGGTTTTTGGGGGGAGGGGGTAATCTTTTTTTTTCCCCAATGCAGTTAATTGTTCCCTCTGGTAACAATGGACCAGCAATACAGAACATGTGAAAAAGTTATATGGGTATCCCCTACAGCAAAGGTATTTATTTCATGACAGCATATTGGCAATGGATCGGTATGAATCTATCCAAATTCCCTGTGCACCAGGCCCTCAAATTAAGTGCAGAGTCTTTACTGGTCCCTAACCCAAAATATAAAAAAACTATTTTATATATAGCCTTAAGTCTACTGATCTCTGGTAGAATCCAGAAAGAAATGTACACATGAGGAATATAAATCTTTTGACTGAACCAGAACACCCCATGATCCTATATTACATCAATGGTAATTTTTAAACCATGGAATTTCATTAAGACAACCTATGTATAATCATTTTGGCACCTACTATATATCTGCACCAGCAAAAATAATGAGGAATATTTAGATGGCCAAATACTAAAGCAATTCAAATTCCTTTGAATAGCCTCCTTTATTAAGTGAAGTAGATATAGTATACCAATGTCCAAATTGGCACACAGATTACAAACAGGAGTGGGTAGTACAGTTGGTGCTGATATTATGGCACAAAAAACAAATATAATATCCCTTTGGTTGAAGTTTAGCTCCTAGTAAACATATCCAAACATCAGCTGGAAAAATTGGGAGCCTTAAAAAAACATGAAGATTTGTCCGTCGAACATTCAAACTGCATACCTTGCTCACACCATGCTTTTATGTTTTGTTTTGTTTTGTCTTCATTATAATTTGAAGTTATATCAAAACCAGGTCACCGTGATCTCCTGTTGATGTAAGAGCACTTCTGACATGTAAGTAAAAAAAAAATAACTCACCAACTTTGAGAGGAAAGGAACATGGGTTGCATACATGAGCAAATAGTTTCATGGCATAGGCCCATTCAAATGGCAAACTTACATTACTTTGCTGGTTAAAGCTCCTAAGAGGTTGTCAATCTGAGATCAATAATTTTCTTGAAATGTTGAAATGTTCCACGTCCAACGATTGTGGGAAAGTAATAGGTTTTAATAAATCAGAATTTTGTAAGAGAGATATGTTATTCTTTTATCACTATTCAAAACAATCTTGGTTTTCATTTGGATCTGATATCCTTATCTCATCTTTCAATGGCTGGAAATAAAAGGAATTTGGCCAAATGATAACAATAAAGACCTACTTATACAAACGAAACAAGTCTTGTTTTGTTGTCTTGTAGCATCCCAGTTACTCTGGATGGCAGAGAACTGCCAGAGAGGGAAAGAGCCAGTGATTTATCCAGTCAATGATATGGTTGTGAAGATATAGCAATAGCAGTAGCACTTAGACTTATATACCGCTTCACAGCACTTTTACAGCCCTCTTTAAGTAGTTTACAGAGTCAGCCTATTGCCCCCAACAATCTGGGTCCTCATTTTACCTCGAGCCTGGTGAGAATAGAACTGCCAAACTGCAGGCAGCCGGCAGGCAACAGAAGTAGCCTGCAGTATTGCATTCTAACCACTGCGCCACCGAGGCCCTTGATATACTGGAAATCCTTTAGGAAATATGTGAAGAGGATTTCATCAATAAGAGGGAGTGAAATTACCCAAAATAATGAATAGGGATGTCACTTAATTCTGTAATAAGGTATTATTATAACAATAACAAAGGAAGAAATTCCATGCTCTTCCCAGAAGTTTTGTGAAGCATTATGTAGAGGATGTTCCAAAAATTTGTTTTGGACCTCAGTACCAAACATCTGTGCACAGCCTGATTATGTCCTTCACTGCATCACCAATAAGGATGTAGAACTAGGTTCTCTTTCCCACTTTGTTTGCCAAATACTATAATCTATCCTAAAGCATAAGCTGCCACCGAGATAACTAACCAAAGTGACTTTATACTTTGGTGCTTACTATGTGTACATTAATGCAAATTGGCAAAAGTGCAGTGTTACATTAAGGAGACAATTGTTGTCTTTATTTCTAACAATGCATAGAGTGGTATCATTTGTAAGATCTTACTTTCAGGAACATCTTATATTTTATCACAAGAGCAAGTGACTTATGATTTTTTTTAAAGGAAAAGAAGAAATGAATGAAACAGTCCATCAAAGTTGCCTGTTTCATTTTCTTATAGTCAGATTTAAAAGGCAGTATCTCTCCACTTTACAAATAAATTTATTTAATGCAAACTGCTGTCATTTTAGTCCTTTTGTCTCCAGTAGTGTGAAAGGACCAGGTTGAGGTGAAAGGAATGTTTCATGCCAGTTTAGTCACTGAGTAAAACAAAGTTTATTTTTATTTTACTTTCTTTCAAATTAATGAAACTGATGAACTTTAACATCTTCTGCTGGCAGAACTAATTTTCCTACAGTTCTCAATATTCTGCTGAAACATTTTATATGTGAGAAAACTGCCAGTAAGTCAGACATACAGTTCCCATGAGACAATATAGCAGACATTGCAGGAATTAAATTTAACAAAACTCGGATGTTCTCTTGAAGGTCACCAAAAGTTATTCCAAATGACTTTTTCTTTCTAAGTTTATTATGCATCCCTTCCCCTACCACCCAATTTTATGCTTTCTTTTTCATACATAGAAGGCATCACTTTTATGTTGGATCACTCCAAAAATAATTAGATACCCCCCAAAATTCTATAAACTTCAATTCAGATTACAAAAGGCCTATGCAAACTGTCATTCAATGTCATAAATTCATTCATTTGGTTCCAAAGCCTAAAACTGAGTGTCACCAATCACCAGGGCACCAGGCTAGAAGACAAGAGGCCATGAGTTCAAGTCCTGCCTTAGCCATGAAAGCTAGCTAGGTGACCTTGGAGTAATCATTCTTTCTCAGCCCAACTTACTTCACAGGATTGTGGTTGTGGGGAAAATAAGAGGAGAAAGGAGGATTTATGTTCTCTGCATTGAATTATTTGTAAAAATAAAAAAGGCAGAATATAAATAAATAAATAATTCATAATTCTGGCAGCACAATCAGTAGAAATCATGTTCATGTTTGGTCAGAAATAAGTTCCAAGTATTTCCTATGAATTACCAGACAACTCTCTACTGAATTTCTGCTTTAACATCTTTCTACATATAGTTTTCATTCTTTATTCATTAAAGGCTGTAGGTAGATTTGATGGGTATTATCATTAATATAGCAGCCCTCCATCCATAATCAGTTCATAGCACTGAAAGACAAGAGAATATCTGATGGACCATTGATCGTCAACAATGGTTTCCATTTGCTAAGCAGTATAAAAGCAGTTGGCCCATAATCAGGGCAACACTTCCCAGATGAATCTTGAACAAAGCTATAACATCTGGAGCAGCTATTATTATTATTATCATTATCGTTGGCCACAGTCAGCACATGTTTAGACTGGGTTTTATATTTCTAGTCACCTATCAAGTCCTTCTCAAGGATCTGGGATAGGTAGAGGTTGTTGTTTAATAGTTCCAAAGGTGCTTCTTCAAGAGGCAACTGGACTTTCTGTTTTTCTTTGAAGATGTTTTTCTTCTCATCCAAGAAGCTTCTTCAGCTGAAGAAACTTCTTGAGTGAGAAGTGAAACATCTGCAGAGAAAAAAACAGAAAGTCCAGTTACCTCCTGAAAAAGCACCTTTGGGACAACCATGACCTTTATGGCTGAAAATCTCCATAGATATTTGTTGTTTTATAATGATAAGAATATTGTTGCTGAAGATAAGCTTTTCCAATAAAGCTGTTTTTTATAATTGACTGATTATAATTTTGTTAATGCAGATAGCATTCAAATGTTTTGAGATTGTGCCAAAGTCACTTATCCCTATGGGTACTATCCTTGCTTTCTTTTGCCATAGTTATTCTACTTTTATTTACAGGACTTTGTATTTTGTAATTTTCTCAAGTTCTTTCTCTTCTATACTTCTGTGTCCAGGTACTATAATATCCAGTATCCATACTTTTTTGTCTTTCTTATCGACAATTGTTAAATGTTATGTGGCAGGCGTTTGTCCATTTGAATTTTAAAGTCCTAGAACACTTTAGTTTCTTCATTTTCTATTACTTTGTCTATTTTGTGGCTCACACCAGTTCTTACTTGCATGATATTTTTTGCAGAACATCCCATGCACCATTTTTGCTAATTTGTCATGCCGTGGTTTGTAGTCAGCCGGTGTGACCTTCTTGCAGTTGTTAAGTAGGTGGTCCACTGTTTCTTCAGCTTCTTTGAAGAGGCAGCATTTGCTATCAGTGGCTATCTCCTCAATTCTGGTTTTGTGTTTATTTGTTCTTGGTTTTGTGCAGCCATAATTAATCCTTCTGTCTCTTTCTTCAACTTTTCTGCTCCTAGCCATTGCCAGGTCTAATTATCTGCTTTGCTGCTAGGGATTTTATGTATTTGGCCATGTAATACTTCATCTTGTTATGTCTCTTTTCTTTTCTTTATTTGGACTTTTGTAGGCCAGTTTTGTCTCTCCAGTACTTAGTTTCATGTTATATTAATTTCAAAGCTTCAGTGTCTTACAGATGTTCTTCCAGTGCCCTCTTTTCTTTTTCAACATTCCATACTTGCCTATTTCCCTTGGTAAGTAGAGTCTATTGACATTTCTACATAGATGATGGACATGATTCATTAACATTTTCCTGGTCTTTTCATCCGGGTCTCTTAGTTTTCTTGATTGGAATTGCCCAGGTGTTAACAGTCATAATGATATTTCTTCCACTGAGTTAGCATTTTATGATCTTCTTTGCTCTCACGATGTATTCACTTTTAACTGCATGAAAATATATTCAGGGTCTGAAGTAATGATACCAGAGTAACCCACAGAAAATGCAGAGTGCATTGTGAGAAAAGAACAAGTCCTATTTTTGGAAAGTAAGAAAAAATGATGAGAGTGGTAAGAAAATAAATGAATTGTCCAGAGTAGCACAAGCCTCCCTCTCACTGCTTCCAGGATGTACCTACAAAAGAAACATTCAGCCTATCAATTTAAATCCCTAAAATGCTATTGCAGGATAAACCTCATTTGACCTAGTTGACATCTAGTTGGAAACAGTGTCAAAAATCTACTTGGAAGTCTATTTCCAGTAAATTATCCAAGCAATATCAAAACATGTGCAATTTATAAAGAATTTATAAAAGCCACTGCATGGCTACCTAATCAATTTATTCATGCCATGTTTATTTATTTTATTTATTTATAGTCATATTTATAGCCCGCCCCATCTCCACAGAGGACTCGGGGCGGGTAACAACAATAAAAAGTACATTTCAACAATATATAAAACAAGTTAAAACAGGATAAGAATTAAGATTTAAAAATCCCACAAATCTAAACAGTAAAATTTCCATATAAAATTTAAAAGACCCTAAGACTAAAACCCCCACACTAAAACCCTGGGGACTGGACCGGGAAGAACTCAGGCTAGATTAACAGAAAGTGATGGGCCACTTCCGTTGCTGTCTTCAGGCAGCACAAAGTGGAAATGACTGGGTGAGGGCACTGCTATTTCTCACTTGACATTCATACTCAACATCTACATCTTAATGCAGCTATCTCAGCCTGACTAATGGCAGAGCTCACCCAGTGGCCCATCTGTCATTTGCATCTTTTCCTATTGCCTGCCTGTCTAGATCCTACCAAATTGTTGCTAGGTTCGAAACTCTTCCTCAAACATAGTTACCAGTAGGAAAAGGTATTAAAAAATAATGGACAGAACAGATCCCTGCATGAGTCTTAGAGCTTATTCACAAGTGAAACTAAAAACACCTTGGAGTGTTTGAAATGTGTCTCTTGTGAAGGCTACTAATGCCATTTAGCAAATAGGAAGAAAGTAATTTTCCAGCCATTTCTTCTTCCCTCCCTTCTCAGAAACTGTATCTACAAGAGATCCAAAGTAATTACAGAAGTGAACCTGAAGGCAACAGTTGAGTTTCAAGTAGCAACTCCATATTCTTCAGTATAGGACATAGTACTATTTATCCTTCCCTGTCTAGTTTTTGCTTCCTGTTCCTCTCCATGGAACGGAGGCGTTGGGGAACGATCCAGTGAGACCCGGCTAGATTCCACCCCTGCTCCAAAGTCCCTTCCAAATGTTATTATGTTATTCTGTGACTTCCTCTATTGACTGCTTGTCAGAAGCCACTGGGGAAGGTCACAAATGTTGATCACATTATCCTCTGAAGATATAATCATCATCAATACATGCCTATTGACAAGCACCTGAATTTTGATCACATAACTGTGGGGATGCTGCAACAATCATTAAGTATGAGGCCTGGTCATAAGATACTTTTTCAGTGTCATTATAACTTTGAATGGTGGCTAAATAAACGGTTGTAGATTGAGGATTATCTGTATGATACTTGAGGATTATCTGTACAATACCTAACTCATGACTTATGATAGAGCCATTTTTAGCAATTAGTATTTGGAAAAAGATATGTGATTATGTGTTTTAGAAAGAGAAATGGTACTTTTCATTTATGGCAAGAGTAGCATATACAGTATGGCTTTTCTGAGAAAATATTCTTATTGGTCGAGCAGATAAGCTCCTGTAAGAAGATGACCAAGTATGGTTTTATTGGTCTAACAGTGCCCTTATTTCCATGACCACCATTTTACCTTCCTAATTTGGTCAAACCAATTCAATAGGGTTTCCCCAAAATATGTACCAAAAACTCCATGTGAGTCCTGAGTTTAGGAGTCCAAGTAACTCTACTAAATCTAAATGTACTTTACAACTTCATGCTATTCTCCAGGAATGTGCTGCTAAGTTTTGATTTTCATGTGTTGTTACATGTATATTTTCATTTTTCTAATAAAGTTCTCTTTTCCTAATCTCTTTCAGTTAAAGCTGTGAGGAAAAAAACCCAATATTACAAGCAAAAGAAGAAATCAATCATTTATGGAAGAGAAAAAGGCAAGCTTCTGATTAGAGAGGGAAATACTACGGCTCCTTCCATTATGAACTCTTCAGCTGAGGAAGCTTCTTACCTTTAGCATAGAACTACCTGCAGTAACCACAGAGATTCTTGAAGGAGTCAGTGTGGCAAGGGAGTGGCTGTTTCCACTTGCCTTCATGTTGAATTCCAGATGTGCCCTGTGAAAGCATTTACTTTAAATGGAAGTTGCACTTGCCCATTGAAAATGAGACACTTCCAACTGAACTTGCTTCTCATCTGTGTGGCAACCACCACTGCAGTTCTTGTTGTGCCATGGAAAGTCAAATGTCCATTGCAGTGTGTCTGCCAGATCAGACCATGGTATACCCCCAGGTCTGTGTACAGGGAAGCCGCCACAGTTGACTGCAATGATTTGTTTATCTCCACAGTGCCTGAAAGATTGCCAGAGGGGACCCAGATTCTTCTCTTGCAAAGCAACAATATTGTCAAGGTCGAGCAGAGTGAACTAGACTATCTGAAAAACCTGACCGAGCTAGATTTATCACAGAACAGTTTCTCAGACATTTGGGACTTTGGCCTGAAGAATATGCCTCAATTGCTGAGTCTTCACTTGGAAGAAAACCAACTGGCTGAACTTCCTGATAACAGCTTCTCGAGCCTGGCTAATCTTCAGGAACTTTATCTTAATCACAATCAAATACGCAGGATTTCTCCCCAAGCCTTCTTAGGTCTTGGAAATCTCCTTCGACTCCATCTCAACTCCAACTTCTTAAGGACAATTGACAGTCGCTGGTTCCAAGTACTACCCAGTCTGGAGATCCTAATGATTGGTGGCAACAAAGTAGATGCCATTCTGGATATGAACTTCAGAGCTTTATCAAACTTGAGAAGTTTGGTTCTGGCTGGAATGAATCTGAGAGAGATTTCAGATTATGCTCTTGTAGGCTTAAAAAGTCTGGAGAGTCTGTCTTTCTATGATAACAACCTGATCAGTGTTCCCAAGCGAGCATTACAGCAAGTTCCTGGACTTAAGTTCTTGGATCTGAACAAAAATCCACTTCAGAGGATTAAGCAGAGTGACTTCACAAACATGCTACACCTCAAGGAACTGGGACTCAACAATATGGAAGAGCTGGTTTCTATTGACAAATTTGCCTTGATCAACTTGCCTGAACTAACAAAACTGGATGTGACCAACAACCCTAAACTATCCTATATCCATCCCAGTGCTTTCCATCATCTCCCCCAGATGGAAACTCTCATGCTCAACAACAATGCTCTAAGTGCTTTGCATAAGCAAACACTAGAGTCCCTCCCCAGTCTGCAGGAGATAAGCATCCACAGTAATCCCCTCCACTGTGATTGTGTCATCCGCTGGGTCAATAGTACTGAGAACCATATACGCTTCATTGAGCCTCAATCCACATTATGTGCCGAACCTCCAGACCTAAAAAGAAAACATATACGTGATGTCCCCTTCAGAGAAATGACTGACAGATGCTTACCCCTCATCTCTGACAAAAGCTTCCCTTCTCATTTAGATGTGGTAGATGGAGAAGACATCTCTCTTCATTGCAGGGCTTTAGCAGAACCAGAACCAGAGATCTACTGGGTCACACCCTCAGGTCTTAAGCTATTGCCATTCTCAGAAGATGGAAAGTATAAAGTGGACTCTGAGGGGACAATGGAGATTCGCAAGGTCACAGTACAAGAGGCAGGCCTCTATACATGCATGGCTCAAAATCTCATAGGTGCTGACACCAGAAGTATCAGTCTAATAGTCAACAGTTCTTTTCCCTTTAGTGAAGACACGTTAGAGCTGATCATTGAGGAAGTCCAAACTTACAATATCCTGGTTTCATGGAAACCTCATCTCAATACCATTTCATCTAATCTCACTTGGTCCAGTTTCAACCCCAGCTTGGACTTAACAAATGTAGCCCGTATTCCAACAGGTACCCACATGTACAACATCACAAGACTGCACCATGATACAGAATATTGGGCCTGTCTTCATATAGCATTTGCAAATTTGCAGACCAAGGTTGCCTGTGTCAATGCCAGGACTAAAGAGGCTCAATACCAATACTTGGAAAGCAGGCAGGGTGCCCTGATGGTATTGTTCCTCTGCATATTGGTGCTGTTTATAAGCCTCATAGGCAACTATGGTTTCAGTTCTTTCAAATTTCAGTCCAGGAGCCAGGGGATCTGCATGCCATGGAAAACAGCCTCATCTTCAGTTCATGTAGTATATCCAACTTTTATCAAACAGTGGGATCAAGGGAGAAAGGGTGAGACACTCCTAGCCATGGAGGTACAAGCAACATCGTTGGACTCGTGAAGGTTTCAAGTTTTTTCTTTTTCCTCTGCAAGAAGGATGGATAAATACATCTGGTGAATTTCTTTAAAAATTACCAAATACAGGTGAAAAGGGAAAAATACTGAAGTATGAAAACCATGAATATGGAAGATGGATAGGAAAAGTTGTCCCTTTTCCAGCCAAACCATGAGTTTGCTTGGCCAAACGTAGTATCTCTTAATCCAAGATGAAGACTCTCTTTTTACTGAAAGAAAAGTTGCTGAAAAGACAGGCAGACAACCTGAGTTGGAAAGCATCAAGTTTGAAATTCCAAAACATCTCTGCCTCTTCCAGGCAGTTATGACTTCTCTGGCAGCCTATTACCAATATACTTTGTGCTCAGCACATGTCTGCTCCCCTGGAAATACAAAAAGGCCTTTTCCTTTGGGGATACCTTGCTCTGAGTGTGGATATGTATCACCGCAGAGAATCTTGACCAAATCCAATAAATCTTTTGTGACCTGAAGAATTTGCTTCCTGCAGAACTTTCCCAAGGAAGTAAATATGATATGAAGAGAGGCAACTTTCTCCGGATTAAAAATCAGGAAAAACGATTACAATAGAAAGGGGAGAGGGGAAACGTGAAATTTTGAATCAATTAACAATGTCAATTAGCCAATATGAACTGGATTTCAATTCAAGAACTTAATTTCAGTATTATTTTGTAAACTTTTGTGAATAAGATTGAAAACAAAAGAAAGAGGGGGTGAAGATTTTTTTTTTTGTAATATATATAAATATATAAATATAAATGGAGAGGGAGGGAGGGAGGGAGGGAGGGGGCCCTTTATATACCAATCTACCATATGGAAAAGGCTTTATGTTAGGTCAGCATTGCTTCAGCTACAGGGTGGGCGGAATGATAAGGAGGGGAGGGAATAATAGTTGATGTAAGATTGATTTCAAAGAATGAAAATCTCTCTTTCTTTTTTAAAGTGGTTGATTTCCATGCGGCATAGCTGAAAACATCCCAGGAGAAGACACAGGCTGAGTGGTTGAGAAAAAGAGGGAGGATGAATATTCCCTTTTCTAAGTCTGTCATCATTTCTTTGTCTCTGATAAGCCAATTAAAATTGCAAATAAAATATTTCTGTAGTTGTGTGCTTACCCCAAAGCTCTTCCTAGATAACCCAAATCCAGCCGTGATTCGTGACAGCAGGGAAGGAGGGTCATAAGGGACTTCTGCTGATGGGTGATCTGCTACAGGGTGGCCTAACCTCTGCTTGCAAAAATCTCTTGTGTACCTCCACCCTGCAAAGTGTGGTGTGCGATTTCTTTGGTCCTTCAGAAGGTTATTACTAAATGGTTACTTTCGATCTGATGGATGAAGGCATTCTTAAATACGCATAGAATAATCCCATTAGTTACATTGAAGCAACTTGATTTCAATTACATTTTAATCAAATTTAGTTTTTGTTCTTGCTCCACTCGTCTTTTGGAGAATGGGTCCCAATGTATCTTTCGACACTCAAGTAGAATCCTGTTCTGAAAAGTCATGCACTCCTAACTTATACCGAGGGAAGTTCTGCATCTGTTCCAGTAAGGAAGAGGGGCAGAGAGCATCAGCAGGAGGAGCAGAGTTATTATTATGGTTGATTGATTTCACAATTAGCAGATGTTTAGACTGGGTTTGACATTTTTATGTATCTGACAAGTCCTTCCCAAAGAACTGGGATAGGCAGATGTTGTTATGTCATGGTGTTAGAGGTATTTATTTATTATTTATTAAACAAATTTATATAACCACACAACTCACATTTGGGTAACTCCAGGTGGTATACAATGTATATATATTTGATTTTCAATAACAGATCATTATTTTGTTTTCAGACTTTGTATATTTGACATGAGAAGTATTTGAGAAAACAACTTTTCTTCCAGCTTTCTGGCCCTGGTTGCTTAGCTAACAAATAGTCCTGAGTTCTGTGACTCTTTTATCATCAGATGTCCAGGAACTCCAACATATCAGTAGCAGCAGCAGCAACAACAACACAAAATGTGAAATCACAGCTGCCAGTTCTTTAGCTGTTGTTGGCCTTTATATCAAGTTCTTCCCAAGTTCTTCCCAAGAACTTAGGACATCATAATGTATTGGTATAATCTTTTGTAATTGACAGAAGGAAATGTTGTCAGTGTGCATATTTTCTCAATACCATCCAAGATTTTTTGGTATGGCACTCATAGATAATATATATTATTGTTATTATAATATGTAATATATAATTATACACACACACACACCCCCAAAAAATTATATGTAATTTTACATACACAAATGTGTATATGGGTGTATCCAATATATGTGTATTGGGTGATACCCAATAATAGGGCAGCTTACAAATTAATAGCAAAATTTAGCACAACAAAAAACAAAAGAAAAAGAAACAACAGTGGCAAAGACAAAAAAAAAAAAAAAGCCAGATGGGGACAAACAAGAAAAGGGCCTTCATTCATGTTCACCCAAGGTCTAGAAGAAGAGCCAAGTTTTCAGGACCTTTTGAAACACCAGTAGAGTATATTTTGGTCATACTGTGTCAAAAAGCTGCAGAGTTTCCAGCAAATCGGGTGCATTCAAAAACCACTACTGCCCACTGATTTTGTCAGTCAGCATATATTGCCACTAATTTGTGTGTTGACGCTTCTAATTTTTAAGATAAACACCAAAGAACAAAACACCACAGGAGATGCCAGGATGGCAATAAACTTTTAAGAAAGTTTAAGAAAATGTTCCTGAATATGTTCAAAGCACCAGGGACCCTTCCTTAATTTCCTGCAATGCATCCACATAGCAAGGATGGTCTCCAGAATTCAACTCACAAGGAAGTCAATTTTGTGACTCACCATGGATTGATGGTAATTAACGAGGGAAATAATGTCTGTATTTAGAGTCATTGGAGAAGAAAGGCTTACAAGCAAATAAGCACTCAAAAGCAAATGCACATAGAAAGGAATGCAATAACACAAACTATTTGCAGGTTGTGCTCCACTATGGAGTCAAACCTTCATGTGGGTCCAAGCCACCACTTGCTCAGGAGGCAAAAAGCATCAGCTATTAATGTATTAAGGCCAAGGCAGGAATCTTGTCAGTTTCAGGCAACAGCACAAGTTATGCCAAAGGATACTAATTAACTAATGAAGGTCACAGAACAGAGCTTATTAACTTGCAGGTATCACTAATTAAGGAAATACCAGGCTACAGGCAAAAGCTACTCAGAGATAGGTTTGTTTAAGCAATCTGTCCATTTTGGGGGTGGGGGAGGTCAGGTGGTACAGGATGGCATTGCAAGTCATAAACCAACGTTGCACAGCCAAAACTCTTTTGTTGGTAATGTGGTTTCCCAGGGTCTACAAGTTAGAGCACAAAGACCAGTCCTAGATTCACGAACAGCCTCTTCCTACACTTCCATTTTTAGAAGATCCTGACTAAGACTCCTTCAGATCATGCCTAGATCCTTATCAATTCACGTCCTGCCTTCTATCAGAGTTTCACCAGCACCTACAAGAAGAGGATAATCAGAAATATGATTATTCCTGCCATTACTCAACACTCAAGAGAGTGCAGCTAAAGAGAAGCAGCAGCAAGTTTTGCATGTGGCCAATGATATTGCTGAAATTTCTCTCAGCAACTTCCTCTGTGAGAGTGCAAAACTAATCTTTGTTTAGTGTTTCAAGGAAGGCATTTCTAAAACACTGTCCTGAGATGTAGAGCTGGGGATGGAAACAGTGTGATTGTCATTCCATTTAATGTGCATCCAAGACTGTAACTCTATTACCCTTTAAGCAACACAGGGACACTTAGAAGTGACCCTGCCGCTACAGTCTTTGCTTTTCTTCAGAGCTAATAAGATGCAGGAAACAGTATAGTCCCAAGCTAGCTATTTTAAAGCTGAATCTATTAAAATGCCCTTGTTATTTCTGCCTGCCCACATCTAAACTCTTCTTTCTTTAACTTCTTGTCATCCTATTGAATTATCCAACAAGGGTTATGGGTAACCCTTACTGCATAGCTTTCCAGTGGAAACAAAATATTGCAATATGTAGTACTTAAAAACAGTTGGTATGGGATACAACAAATATGTGTGTTTTCTTTTTCTTTTGGGAACATGAAAGGCTCCTATTTGTTATTCCAATGACTGAGCCTTATCCTCTTCCCCCAATACTTTTTCCAAGGCATTTTATGCCTCCATCTCCCTCAGCAAACATCTTCTGGAGCATACTGGAGCAAACATTTTAAGGAAGTGTTCTTCAAACTTGGTAACTTTTAAGATGCGGGGATTTCCACTCCGAGAATTCCCCAGCCAGCTGAAGTCCACACATCTTAAAAGTTGCCAAGTTGAAAAACACTGCTTTAAAATATTAGATGCCTTAAGAGCACAGGTGTCAAACTCGTGGCATCACATTGCCATCGCATGACATTTTGTGTGGCCTGTGCATGATGCATCTAGCTCGTGGGCCACCAGTTTGACATCCCTGCCTTAGAGCATCTCTCTAAAAAAAAAATTCCCAAAGGTTTTTTTAAAAAATAAAATCTATTTCATGCCTCAGGTGTTCCAGTTTCACTGATACCCTTCCTAGTTCATTGGTACATTTAGGCTCTGAAACAGACAGCAGTGAGAAGTTGAACCCTGGGAATATAGCAGAGGGGATGAAGGGAACAAAACAGACAAGAATTCATATAGAAAGTGTAATTAAGTAATTTAATCATCCCTAGGGGAATGGTCACCCTTCCAGCACCTAAATAAGAAGAGGAGGCGTGGGAGTCAGAGTCAGCCTCAGGGCAACCTGGGAGCTCCGAGGGGGAAGTGGAAATGGAGCTAGCAGAGAGAGAGAGAGACAAAGGCAGAGCCTGGGCCATCCGTCAGCCCTCAGATGGAGAGTCAAGAGCCCCCAGGTCTGGAGGTGGTTGAAGAAGAGGAACAGCTGGGTCCAGTGCCTGACATGCAGCTGCACAGAAGGCAGAGACAAGGAGAGCAGTGGGCAGCCATGGGCCAATCCTGGGGAAGGAAGAGCCACAGCTGCTAGCAAGGCCTAGCTCTGGGGATAAAAGGCAGGGGGAAGAGATGAATAGGTGTGGCAGACAACTATTCATTTTCCAGATGGACAGACTTGTTAGCCTGTGAGAGAAACTTTTTCCCGGGACTGCCAGCATTCCTAATAAAGGAATCTTTTGAGTTCATGTCATGTTTGGGGAGCTGGGTCAGAACAAGAGTGAACATATAAATGCAACAAGTCTCTTTCTCACAGAAAGGCCAAAGCAGCCACAAAATAGTAACAGCAGCAAAATATGTGGCTCTAAAGAGTAGCAGCCACACAATAGTTGGTACAGATACAGCCGATTGCTTATGATGTGGATATCTTCCTTGTTGAATTGTTGCCTGCCCAGCACTTTTAGGCAATTGCTTTCCCTGCATTAGAATATTAGAAAGCTATTCATTAGAACACAGGTGCATGACAGAGGGGTGTACTTGGCCTTTGAGCCATGCCTGGAGACCACCCTCGAAGAAATGATGGGTGGAATCAAGTCAAAAACTAAATCTGATTTATTTTCACATACGTTTAAATGAGATTAAAATAAAATATAATCAATAAGATTTTTTTCTAATCCCTATATATATTAATTTTCCCCCTTTGTCACACTGAAAATATAAACTGATATTGACTTTTGAAAACCTATGGAGACTACATCAAGGGTTGGAGGGCTGTGGGTGACCTTTTCTTGAGTGTCTCCATTATTCCAAATCATCTTAAGTAATTATCTTAAGATGTTACCATTATTTCTCTTGTCTTCCCCAACTGTCAGTTTTGGTGAACTGGATGTTCAAAATTGCATTGTTTTGCTCAAATTTTGTCCAAAATTATTAATTTACCTCAAAAAATGGGCTTTAAGTTTGATTGGTTTAATACATCCAAAATGTATAGGTAGGTTAGTCCTTTTCCATTTTTGTCAGCAAGGTTATAATACTAGAAACTATGAGACATCTTGAAACGTATCCCTGTACTTAATCAAGAAGTAGGATTTCTACCTCATTTTTTTCTACTTCAACACAAATTTAATTGGCAATTTCTGAATGTATCCTTCTAGTGAGCAAACAATGAAAAGGTTGCAATGAGTGTGTGTGTGTGTGTGTGCGCGCGCGCGCGCAGTTTTAGGAAGCAACAGAGTTTTTTTAACCATGTCTACTTATTTTAGACTGTCCCAGTTTTCATTTATCATCTAAAATAGAAAGCTGCCATCATTTTTCAACAGTTCTAATGGAGTGGGGTGAAAGCAGGGGTGAGATCCTCCCGGGTCTGCCCGGATCGGGCAAACCGGTAGTTAACTGAAGCCTCCATTCTGTGGAGAGGAACAGGAAGTGAAAAATCAATGTTGGGCCGTCGCACCCACCCTGATTCTTTATCAGCTCAAGCTGATTGCCACTGCAAGCCCCAGCTGGGGGTTGGAAAGCAGCGCACACACATTTTTCCAGTGCTCACGTGTAATCCCAAACCAGCAGCAGTGCCAGTAAGATTCCACCCCTGGGTGAAAGGTTATGATATTGACAAAAAGAGGACTCGGGCCACATATGGTTCTGGCCTTCAAGTTACAGCCTACTGTTGTAGTAACCCTGTTTTTTTATTTTAACTTTGCAGACTTCTGTGAACCAGGTACACAATGAATGGGCATTTTAGCAAAAATAAATACCAACATGCAACTTAAATTAAGGTGGAACTAGGAAGTGCAAGGAAGTAGACAGAAAATGAGTTCATGTTTTTGACAAGGCTACTGTTAGCTTGAGATATCAAATTAGTCCACTCTATATGTGTGAAGGACTAATTTAAAACAAAACAAAAGGAATTAAGATGGTGGCAGATTTTGTATCAGAGAAAAGCTGCAGCATAGGAATGAGGGTCAAAGTTTGCTGAGGAGAGTTGCCCAGGGCCTTTTTGTACAATGATTATAAAACTCACTCTTCGCTAAGTCAGTTGTATCAATTAAAAAAGAAGAAGTGTTGGCGGGGAAACTTGCGGCACTCTTCAGCAGTAATCATCTAATGCAGAATATTGCTGCATTAGCAAGTTTAAAAAAACCAGAGACTAATATGTAAGATGTGCCAAGATTCTGTAACTATAATGATGCCAGCTCTCTGTAGGAGATAGGAATTTGCCCTTGAGTACATCAGAAAGAATAGGAAAAACCAAAAAGTGTGAATTTTCATCAAGATGCTTGTAATGGCCTACTGCTAGGGGCACAATTGATGTTAACAGTAAAGCAAGCCTAGGCCCATTTTTGGCAGATACATCATCTATGATCCCACCTGGTTTGAAATTGCCTGCCTTCAGTAGTCACAACCTTTGATTTCATCACTGCAATGTACTCTTATGTTGGAACATAGGACATTGAACGGGAAAAATGGGGTGACTAACGTAATATCAATATGATACCAGATCTTAGGGTGTTGTACTGGTTGTTTATAGGTTGTTGAGTCCAATTTAAGATTGTAGATGTTAACCTATGGAAGTTTTTCCCAAGATATATTTTGCTGTGCCCCAATATTTGCTTCTTTCTTCAACTTCAATCAATTGAAGTTCCCCCAAACATTTATTGGCTTGGTCCAAATCTAAGCTGCCTTTATGCTTGCCCATTTTTTGTTGTTGTTTTATTTGTTAGTTTTTTTAAATTAGCACTGTTTTTAAGCAAGAATGGATTGACTGGAGAGTAGATGTGACATGGAAATGTCTGCAGTCTCAAAAAAAAGCCAATCTTCTTTATTTTAAGGTGCTACTTGCCACAATCTGAACCCCACAATGAATTAAACCTGTCAAGTTAGCTTGCCACCATTTGATTTACGATATCTCAGCTAACACTGTGAAAAACCAATGTATCCAGTGAATTTTTAACCAATCACAGAACAAATGGGTTATCTGAATAGGCAAATAAGTCTGAATAATTTGGTTCTTGTGTAAAATTGACCAATGGCTTATAGTAAAATAGGAGCAAAAAGCCCCATGAGCATATCTGAGTAGTTTGTAGTAACATTTAATTTAATTTAATTTAATTTAATTGGGATTTATAGCCCGCCCCATCTCCACGGCGGGACTCGGGGCGGGTAAC